>CAUYON010026792.1:0-27186 GCA_963573935.1 Arctocebus calabarensis | reverse complement strand
GCATCAGCCTAGTTCACAGCAACTTCAAACTCCTGGTCGCTGGGACTATTGGCACCTCCCACAATGCCCCGCTACTTTTTCTATTTTTAGTAGAGATGGGGTCTTGCTCAGGCTGGTCTTGAACTCTTGAGCTCAAGCAACCCACCTGCCTCAGCCTCCCAAAGTGCTAGGATTATAGGTGTGCGGGCCTGGCTGTTAGACTTCTTCATTGATATTAGAGAGAATTTTTTTCACCTTAGCAAGTGGGAAGGTGGACGTTATAGGTAGATGATGCTGTTTGCTTTTCTCTACCTCTCTCTTACTCACCCTGTTTCAATCTTCCTATTCTAACAGCACCTGTATTCTCTTTACAATTATCTAATTACTGTCATTCAGAAACAAGGGTTCAATGCTACCTTGGTCTATATTTGGCTACATTTGGTGGGGGTATTGAGTCTTTATCTCTGCAGAAAAGACTGTGGTAAAACTGATTTAAAAAAAGAAAACTTTGGAAGAAAATATTCACAAATTCTAAGGAACACAATCATAATATTTTACTTCTGATTCTGTGAAGGAAAAATAGATAAATAAATAATTCTGTCTTTTAAAGAAATACCAGAAGAGTGATTGGAATAGATTCACTTCCAGTGATGTTGACAGTGCAGTATAAGTCAGTTTCTACAAAGCAGTTGGGAAAAATCCCTAAGTCACTAGATGCAGCAATAAAGTCCAATTGCTAGGAGTCCTGGCAGGACAGCAGAATAGTAACATACCCTAGAGAACACTGGGAAAATTGCTAGGTCCTTGTGGAAACAGCCTAAATGCCCACCAACCCAGGAATGGATTATCAAGCTGTGGTATATGTACACCATGGAATACTATTCAGCCATTTACAAAGATGGAGACTTTATATCTTTTGTATTAAACTGGATGAAAGTGGAACACATTATTCTTAGTAAAACATCACATGAATGGAGAAGCAGGAATCAGAAATCCTATGTATTCAATTCTGATGTGAGAACAATTGATGACCTAGTGTGGTGGGGGGTGAGGGAAGGGCGTTCAGGGAGAGGGAGGGAGGGGGGTGGGTGGGTCATGGGGTATGACACACCTCTTTGGGACAGGACAGAATTATAAGAGGGACTTTACCTAACAAAGGCAATCAGTGTAACCTGGTTCTTTGTACCCTCAATGAATCCCCAACAATAAAAAAAGGCATGTAGTAGATGGTAACAAAAATATTTATAATAAATATCCATTAATATTTAAAAAATGCTAGGTCCTACTGTCAGGCTAAGCTTTAGCCATAAAGAGATGAAATAGTCACGTCTATGATGTGACTGCAGGGAAATTAGGAAAGAATTCTTTGTCTCAAACTATTTCTTTCATATAGTCTTAAGTTCTACATCTGGAAGATTAGTTCGATTATTTATTACTATTTAAAAAAATATCAGTTCCTCTGAGAAGATTAAGAGTTCCTGGTCAGTCCCACCCTATGTATTAAATCTGAGACTTTCTCTCCAACAGGCCCAGTCATGCAGCTTGGTTTGGGGAATTGGTTCTTAAACTTGACTCCCTACTGGAATCATCTAAAATCCTGATGCCCAGATTCAACCCTCAAAGATTCTGATTTATTACGAGGAGTGCCCTGGGCATCAAGGTTTTTCCAAAACTCCCCCAGTAATTCTAATATTCAGCTAAGCTTTTGGTCCACTATTTTACAGGCAAGAAAATAGCTCTAGAATGAAATATGCCTTGTTTTACATCTAGATTGTAATGCTTGCCAGAGATGTAGCTTTCGATCAATTTTGTTTGTTACTGAATCTCTCTGCACTTATTTCTATCACTATAAAAGGCAAACAATAATATCCATTAAAGTTTGTTATGAAGGATAAACATAAGGATTCATATAAAATTTTGGGCACCAATTATACCCTCAAATCTTTTTTTCCTCTGTCCAGAAATGTGATTTTTTTATGAAGGGAGGAGTGTTTGGTAGGTATAGATATCTTTAGATATTCTGGGGAGGGGAAAAAACCTTTGTGGGGCACCAAAAGCCTGAGAATTTAAGATGGAGAGCCCTGGGAAGGGTGTGTGTGTGTGTGTGTGTGTGTGTGTGTGTGTGTGTATGAGAGAGAGAAAAAGCCAAAAGTTGAAAGAGTGGCAAAATAAAGTAGATGATAAAGAAGCAAAGAAAAATTTAGTTTCTACTCTCAGTTGCCTAGGGCTTTCCATGTCTTATATTGCCCTTGACATTTTGATTTAAAGAAAAATTAAAACTCTATAGCCCAAGGAGTGTCCAGACTCCCAAATCCACGAGTTTGAGCAGCCTGCCCTCCTCCTTCCAGGCCCATGAGGAATCTCCCAGTTTTCCTAGTCTACTGACCTGATCTTCAGGAAGAGACACTGTGTGCACTGGAATGGGCTGCCAGAGTAGGCTGGGGTTCCAGATGCCGATACCTTCTGGAGGAAACAGCGCTGCAAGGTTTGTCATTGCACTCATCAAAGTCCGATCAACATCTGTGCTTCGAATATAAACCTAGAACAGAAAAATCAAAACAGAAGCTGATGTAGAGAAAAATAGAAGGCTTTCTTCTGTGGAGCTGACAAGGTATTAGAGGAAGGGCAGGACACCCGTAATAAAAGAATTGTATGAAGAGAAGTATGTTTGTAAACAAGATCTCTGACTTGCATAAATTCCTTGGAAAATAAACAAAGTACTTTTACATATGCAGTATTATTTCGAGGCTTAAAGGTCCCACGCATTAGGTTCCCCAACTTACCTGTTCATGTTTATAGGAATCATTCAAGAAGTTTTTGTATCTTTCTCTTATATACGTTCCAAGCTCATAATGCTGTTCCATGCCCACCTATAGGAAAAAACAAAAGCAAAAATTCGTGAAAGTAAGTTCTATGAATCACATTATCATAGATATTTGTCTCATATTTTATCATTATATGGGTAAACAGTAGTATGCTTTGATAGTGCCACAGTAAAAACACATATTTAAGTAAAAGTAGGAAAAGAGAGTTTTTTTTCTTATTGTTTCAGGTTCATTGAGTGTACAAAGAATTAGGTTACACTGATTGCATTTGTTAGGTGCCATCCCTCTTATAATTGTGTCCTGCCCCCAAGAGGTGTGCCATATACCATGACCCACTAACCCTGTGGCCCTCTTTCCTTTCCCTCGCTTCCCCAACCCTCACCTTGAATTAATTTGAATTTTTCTCTTAGGTTGGTATGTATCAGATCGTCTACTGGCTTCATATTAGTATTAAGTACATTGGATTCTTGCTTCTCCATTCTTGTGATACTTTAGTAAGAAGAATATATTCCAACTCAATCCAGGTTAATACAAAAGATATAAAGTCTCCATATATTTTAATGGCTTAATAGTATTCCACAGTCTACATATACCACAGCTTGTTAATCCATTCCTGGGTTGGTGGACATTTAGGTTATTTCCACATTTTGTCAATTGTAAATTAAGCTAGGATAAACAGTCAAGTGCAAATGTCCTTATCATAAAAGGATTTTTTTCTCTTTTAGATAGATGTCTAGTAATGGGATTGCAGGATCAAATGTGAAGTCTAATTTGAATTCTTTGAGGATTCTCCATTCCTTCCAAAAAGGTAAGTTTGCAGTTCTATTAATAGTGTAAAAGTGTTCCCTTCTCTCCACATCCATGCCAGCATCTGCAGGTTTGAGACTTTGTGATATGTGCTACTCTCACTGGGGTTAGGGTTGCATTTGCATTTCTCCGAAGATCAGGAATGATGAACATTTTTTCAAATGTTTGTTAGCCACTCGTCTGTCTTTACCAGAGAAGGTTCTGTTCATATCGCTTGTCCAGTGGTAGATGGGATTGTTTGGTTTTTGTTGTTGTTGATAAATTTGAGCTCTTTGTAGATTCTAGTTACCAACACTTTGTCAGATTCATACCCTGCAAATATCTTTTCCCATTCTGAAGGTGTCATTTTGCTTTACTAGTTGTGTCCTTAGCTGTGCAGAGGCTTTTCAGCTTTATTAAGTCCCATTTGCTAATTTTTGTTGTTGTTGTGATGGCTTTTGAAGTCTTTGTCATAAAATCTTTCCCCAATCCAACCTCAAGAGTTTACCCCACTCTGTCTTCTAAGACTTTTATCATTTCATGTCTTAGATTTAAATCTTTCATCCATCTTGAGTCAATTTTTGTAAGTGGTGAAAGGTGTGGGTCAAGTTTCAGTATTTTACATGTGGTTATCTAGTTTTCCCAGCACCATCTGTTGAATAAGAATTTTCTTGCCCACTGTATGCTTTTGTTTGGTTTGTCAAAGATCAGATGGCAAGTAGAGACTGGTTTCAGTTTTACGGTTTTCTATTCTGTTCCATATGTCTGTATCTCTGTTTTTGTGCTAATACCATGCTGTTTTGATCACTGTGGACTTGTAATATAGCCTGAAGTCTGGTAGAGTGATGCCTCTAGCTTTGTACAGGTTCCATACAAAATGAAGTACTACTTTTTCCAATTCTTCAAAATATGATGTATTTTAATGGGGATTGCATTGAACTATTTGTAATGTCCTCTGCTATTTCTTTTCTTAGGGTTTCATAATTCTCTTTGTAAAGATCCTTCACCTCTGGCTTGGTGCCTATAGCACAGTGGTTATGGTGCCAGCCACATACACTAAGGCTGGCAGGTTCCAACCTGGCCCAGACCAGCTAGATAACAATGACAACTGCAACAAAAAATAGCCAGGCATTGTGGCAGGCGCCTGTAGTCTCAGCTACTTGGGAGGCTGAGGAAAGAAAAATTGCTTAAGCCCAAGAGTTTGAGGTTGCTGTGAGCTATGATGCCATGGCACTCTACTAAGGGTGACATAGTGAGATTCAGTCTTTAAAAAAAAAGAAAAGAAAAGAAAGACCCTTCACCTCTTTTGTTAGGTATATTCTTTCTTTGAAGCTATTGTGAAGGGAATTATGTCCTGATTTGCTTCTCATCTTGGCTGTTATTGGCATATACAAAGGCTACTGATTTGTAGCAGAGACACTGATTTTGTACTTGAGACTTTATTGTATTTCTTGATCATTTCCAGCAGTTTTGCTGTTGAGTCTCCAGGGTTTTCTAAGTATAAGATCATATCAACAATGATTGCACTAATGTACACAGCTATGATTTAATAAAAAAAAAAAAAGATCATATCAGCAAAGAGTAAGAGTTTGACCTCCTCTCCCCCCATCTGGAGGCCCTATCCTTCTCTTGCCTGATTGCATTGGCTAGAATTTCCAGCATAATGTTGAATAGTAGTGGTGATAGAGAAAAGAGAGCTTTAATCTTTAGTCATCACTCTCTGATGCCCTAATAAAACTCATTCATCTTCATTAACACTTGACATAGAGAATTGCACACAATAAGTACTTAGTTGATAGTTGGTATTCAGCTGATTTAAGTAAATGATTTATCTCTGGTGTGATGGGATCTTTGTTGTAAAAAGGATCCTGTTGCTTTACCCCCTTGTTGGTAAAGCATTCAAAAGGACTGACCACTGGTGGGGTTTTTTGTGGAATAAATTCAACCATTTGATGAGGTTGGACTTGATGAATCTGAAGGTTTCTTTCAATCTCTGGGTGCAATGATTTATAACCTGTATAACTTACTTATTCCTGTTTAAGAAAAAAAAAAAAAATAAAGCCAATTAATCAAATTGTGGTTTGTGGATCAGCAGTATTGGCATTACTTGAGAGCATGATAGAAATAAAATTCTTGGGCCCCACTCTTGATCTACTGAACTAGAATTCTGGGGTGTAAAGCTCAGGAATCTATTTTTTAAAAGCTCTCTAAGAGCTTCTGCTAGGCAATAATCACTGAGATACATTGCATTAACTCAATGCTCTGCAAGCATTGCTGTGCATCAGAAACAAAATTATCTAGAGGTACTTGTGGAAATGCAGATGCCTTAGCATTTCCCTGGAGATACCAGCTCATTAAAGCTTTAGTAGGACATTGGAATCTGCATTTTAACAACTCTCCCCCGCACCCCCAACACCAAGTGATTTAGATGTAGGTAGTAGAGCACTATGCTCTGAGGATCATTGCATTCAAGTTTGTCTTTCAGAGTCTCTCTAGGGCTTCAGGAGCCACAGAGGATGTTGTCATTTTGGCTGTTGCTTGGTCTTACTTGTCATTCCTTGTCACTCTTGGCCACCTCTGTCATCACATCCCATCGAGGATGGGGATGAAGGTGGGAAAGGAATAATGTACCATGACCTGGGTATCTGAGAAGCAGGTACTTTGGGTCTAAATGTGTTTTAATTTATAGCTGACTTTTGAGGTAACAGTCATCATCTGTACAGAGCAGTGATTTTCAAATTTCAGCATGCACAGAATCACTTGGAAGACTCATTAAAACACAGATATCTTGGACTTAACTCCAGAGTTTCTGGTTCACTGGGTACAGGGTGAGGCCAGAGAATTTACATTTCTGATAAGTTCCTAGGTGATGGTGATGCTTCTGAGTTCCCACTTTGAGAACCACTGATCTAGTGAGCCATCACCTCATCATTATGCTTATTAGGAGTACATGGCCAAGAGTAGGAATCTGTGCTCTAGAATCTTGTTACTTCAAAAGTGGTCCATGTACCAATACCACTGTCATCACCTGGGGGTACATTAGAGAAGAAGAATCTTAGGTCCCACATCAGACCAGCTGAATTAGAAACTGTTTTAACAAGATCCCCAAGTGATTCATTTGCACATGGAGGCCTGAAAAACACTTAGTAAACAGAATCTGATAGCTGGTCAAGGGACTTCCAGAAAAAGAACCCAGATCCTACACCTGGAAGAAGTTTTTAGTCTTACTGAAAAAGCACAGCAGTGGGATGGAAGTCCTTACAGAGACATATATATTAAGCAAATCTGAACTTTTGTTACCCATCTCTCATTCAAAGAGCCAGTAGATGGGTGGGCCATGGTGAGAAGAGCTCTGACTTGGAAACCAGAAGATGCTGGCCTCTGAGTTTTCTCCTCTGTGAAATATAGGGTAGTAATTCTCATTCCTGGCTACACATTAGAGTGACCTGATCAACTAAGAAGCTTCCAAAAATCCTAATGTCCAGATCATATCCTAAAGCAAATAAATAAGAATCTCTCAGGAAGACATCAATATTTTTGGGCAGTACCTGTAGCTCAGTGAGTAGGGTGCTGGCCCCATATACTGAGGGTGGTGGGTTTGAACTTGGCCCCGGCTAAACTGCAGCAAAAAAATAGCCGGGCATTGTGGCAGGTGGCTGTAGTTCCAGGTACTTAGCAGGCTGAGGCAAGAGAATCACCTAAGCCCAAGGGCTGAAGGTTGCTGTGAGTTCTGATGCCACAGCACTCTACCGAGGGCAACAGAGTGAAACTCTGTCTCTAAACAACAACAACAACAACAACAACAAATTCTTTAAATACTTCCATTTTAAGACCCCTTAGTTTTGGAGACAATCAACTATAAACATTCTGTGATATTTTCTTTCTTTCTTTTCTTTTCTTTTCTTTTTCTTTTTGAGACAGAGTCTTACTCTGTCACCCCTGGTAGAGTGCTATGGCATCACAGCTCACAGTCCCTTGACCAGCTATCGGATTCTGTTTATTCAGTGTTTCTCAGTAACCTTAAACTCTTGGGCTCAAGCAATTCTCTTGCCTCAGCCTCCTGAGTAGCTAGGATTACAGGCGCCCACCATAATGCCCAGCTATTTTTAGGGGGGGGTCTTGCTCTAGCTCAGGCTGGTCTCGAACTCCTGAGCTCAGGCAATCCGCCCGCCTCAGCCTTCCAGAGGGCTGGGATTACAGGCGTGAGCCACCAGGCCCAGGCCCAGCCCTGTGATTTTTTTTTTTTTTTGCAGTTTTTGGCCAGGGCTGGGTTTGAACCTGCTACTCTGGCATGTGGGGCCGGTGCCCTACTCCTTTGAGCCGCAGGCACTGCCCTGTGATATTTTCTTAATGGATTTAAACAGTACTTTAAGACAGAAACAATGCACCTGATTTTAGGGCTCCAAACAGAACTATCCAATTTTACAAGTGAAGGTGGGTGGGACCTTCACTCTTCAGTTCACCTTCTCCTTAGAGCTCTTGAAAAGATAGGACTCCCTGTGTTTAACTGACACCTTGTAAGGAAGGTTGAATTGTAATATATCCATCTGACAAGAAATCAAATTCTGCTATCAGCACTTCCAGAGGAATTGTGTTTCCACCATACTGTTGATTCAGCTTATTGATGACAGTACTACTTTATAGTTCCTTAAGTGAAGCCTGAGAAACTCAGAAGCCTGGTTGTAAGTACCTCTTGGCTCTTTTCAACATTTCTAAGCTCATAGATTCTTCTGTTGTCCAAATATATGCTTAAGTAAAGACAACAGGGTAAATATATCAAAACAGAAAATCCTATACACATTTCCCCTTGAGAGTCAACAACCAACCTTTTAGGTGTTTAACCAACCTGAGTGAGTTGTCCAAATCCTTGTGGCCATGAGGATTCCTTAATGGGGTCGTTAGGGAAGGTTTCAATGGGACTTCTGTCTCCATGTCGAAATACCTGAAAATAGATGTGGGACAGTTAAGTTACAAATTGAGTTGGGTGTTTTGCTTCTGTTCATTATAACAATTTTCCTTCTAAACCACCTGTTTTCATTCTTTGCTGCCCACTTAATCACCTGGGGAGTTTTAAGAAATTCTGATTGGCTCAGCGCCTGTGGCTCAACGGGCTAAGACACCAGCCACATACACCTGAGCTGGTAGGTTCTAATCCAGCCTGGGCCTGCCAAACAACGATGACGGCTGCAACCAAAACATGGCCAGGCATTGTGGCGGGTGCCTGTAGTCCCAGCTACTTGGGAGGCGGAGGCAAGAGACTCGCTTGAGCCCAGGAATTGGAGGTTGCTGTGAGCTATGATGTCACAGCACTCTATCCAGGGTGACAGCTTGAAGCTCTGTCCCAAAAAAAAAAAAAAGAAATTCTGATTGATTTTCACCCCTACTGATTGGGTTTAATTAGTCAGGGGTGTGGCTGAGGTATCAGGATTTTATCATGTTCCCAGGTAAATCTCATATTCTAAGCTCACTAATACTTTTCTCATGTTTATGTAACATAAGAATCAAGATGATTAGTGATTAGGGCCAGGTGCAGTGGCTCACACTTCTAATTCCAGCCCTTGGGAGGCCGAGGCTAGTGGATTGTCTGAGCTCACAGGATCGAGACCAGCCTGAGCCAGAGTAAGACCTCATCTCTAAAAATAGCCGGGTGTTGGAGGCACCTGTAGCTCAATGGGTAGAGCACCAGCCACATATACTGAAACTGGTGGTTCGAATCCTGCCATGACCAGCTAAAACAACAATGACAAGTGCAACAACAAAAACAAAAAAACAGCTGAGTGTTGTGGCTAGGGCCTGTAGTCCCAGCTACTTAGGAGGCTGAGGCAAGGGGATCACTTGAGCCCAAGAGTTTGAGGTTGCTGTGAGCTATGACATCACTGTACTCTACAGAGAGTGACCAAGCGAGACTCTGTCTCAAAAAAGAAAAAAAAAAAGATGATTAGTCATTAGAAAGCAAATAATACATATGTACATCAGGTAGGAGAAGCAAGAACACACAATACTTACAAGGTCACTTTATTGCAGACTCTGATGAGATGTATTCCTCTGTTTACTATGATCATAGTGATAATGGGGCTAATTTTGATATGTTATAAAAATTAATGGCTTTTAAATACCATAGGTTTTGACAATTTTGAGCCAATGATTTACTAGATTTTAGGAGGTTAGGAGTAAAGAAATTGCAGGTGGGGAGATTAGACAAGCTAATTCTTAGTACTTTAATAACCCACTTCTGGGTCTGTGTGTACACCATGCTACTTTGGTTGCACATTTCCCTTTGAAGAGAGCAGGCCAGGTTTTTGAATTCTTGATATTTTGACGCTAATATGCTTTCTGAGTAGGATACAAAGCCAAACACAAACCTCTTTTACAAGCAAAAGATAATGAAAGAAAACACTCAAGAAGTACACGATGAAGTCTACACTGATGTTACACTGATGATACACTGATGTTAGGAAATATTTTTCATACAGTAGAGGACTGTGTAACACCTTGTTTTATCTGTCACTTATACTATCCAAGATGTTCCATTAAACAGTAAGTCAAGAGTCTGCTCTTCTAAAATCCTATAAAATAGTCCAGAAGACAGTGAATAAGGAACAGTCTCAAATTTTAGTCATCTTTGAGAAAGAATCCCAGGGAAGTGGGGAATGCTTCTAAGACCCAGATGTGTCTCTCTTATCTGTAAAAAGCTGATTTTTGGCCCCTTAAACCAGTAGAACAGGCCACAGCAAACAGGGACAATGGTGCAATGGATCTTAAGAAATTTAGCTCAGGTAGGGAATTACTGACACGAATGGTGCTCCTCATGGCAGGACGAGCATATTCTCTTGTGAGCACCTACAGACACTACCCTCCAGGGCTGAATGTGTGAAATGATGAAATGATCAAGGCTAAAGAGTACTGGCTTTCTTTCCACAACTGAAACACCTTTCAGACTTTTTGGATCCTAGGTAATTTGTGCAAAATCATTTTCCAGATCTGAGTAATTGTTATATGGTCTCATTGAAATTATAAACCCCTCATTGTTTAGTTTCCATGATTTTTCAACCTCAGTATGATTGACATAATTTTTTGTTGTGGGGGCTCTCCTGTGCATTGTAGGAAGTCCAGCAGCATTCCTGGCCTGTACCCACTAATCAATAGCATCCCCAGTTGTTAAAGACCAAAACCCACCCCAAGTTAGGAGACACCGAGTTAGCCAAAGAGAAATCAGGTAAGGGACAAATTAGGTAAGGGATTAATTATTAAAATAATTTACAATGCTTCTTACCAGCCTATAACCACAATAACTCTTTAACATTTTTATAGCATTTTCTTTGTCCTGGAAACTGTGCTAACTACTTCTGATACATTTAATCCTCTCATCAATTCTACAAAGCAGTTACTATTATTTCCATTTCACAAGTGACGAAATGGACCTTAGTGAAGTGATCTGTCCCAATTATGTTTTGGGAACTTACCGGATAGGCTTTTTACATATTAACTCAAACCTCACAACAACTCCATGAGGTACTATTATGCCCATTTTACTGATGATAAATGCAGGCACAAAGCAATTAAGTTACTCCAAAATCACACAACTAGTAAGAAGTTGAGCTGCTAATTTAAAACCAGTGATCTGATTCTTGAGTCTACACTCTAAACCGCTGTGATACATTGCATTGTGCAGTATAGAATATCAACATTTACCTATTTAAGAATTTCAAATGTTTAATGCCTTTTATGTATCCTATTTCCATGGCATCATTGTCTTTCTAGTAATCTGATTAGAAAACTCTAGGTTATTTGGTTTCTGCCTTCACAATTAAAAATAATTGTCCTTTCTTTCCAATTGTACTGCTTTCTGGTCTAACTCAGATCTTCATTATGCTTTGCCTGAACTGTCGTAGTAGCCCCTCTCTGTTCTCTCCTCTATCCCCTCCCTGCTTCAGTCACACTTAACACCAGAAATATGTCTCCCCCAAGAAAAAATAAGGTAGAATTTGCAGATGGGTAAAACTTAGGTACAAACAAGCTAAGTATTGTAGTTAATGTAAGGTTCTAGTGGAGATGGATGATAACTGTCTAATATCTCTGTTTTTTTTTATTCCCTTCAAATTACCACACATATGCCAATTAAATTAACAAGCTTAACAATAATGAAAGGTTGTCTGGAACCTTGAAGACCTTATGCTAAGAGAAACAAGCTAGTCACAAAAAGACAAATGCTATATGATTCCCTTTACTGACGTTCCTAGTGTAGTCAAACTCATCAAGACAGAAAGTAGAATGCTGGTGGCCAGGGATGGGGAAGGGGAGATGAGGAGCTCTTGTTTAACAGGTATGGAGTTTCACTTTTGCAAAATGAATAGAATCCTGGAAATGGATAGTGGAAGCACAATAATGTAAATATACTTAATGCCACTGAACTGTATACTTAAAAATTATTAAGATGGTAAATTTTATGCTATGTGTATTTTATTATAATTTAAAAGAAAAGAATAATTAATTATCCAGAAATTTGGATCACATTTGAGACTGACAACTCACAGCAATTGTGCCATGGTCTATTCTTTTATATGTATATCACATCATTTTACCTTGAAGACAACATCATGAAGTGGGAAGCACAGTTATGATCATTACCCCCACCTATAATTTGGGGGCACTTGAAACTTAGCTGTATTAAATGACCTGTCTGTGGCCCAAATGTAGTCAATGATGCTAGAACTTGAGTTAATGAAAGTTCAGTGCTTTTCTAGTAATGAATGGCCTTCAACTTCTCTAACAAATCGTTTTAGAAAATTAGTAACAGGATTGGACTGACAACCTGAGAAGTCATAGATTGAAGAAGCCAAAAGTCTATTGTCCCAGTCAGTGGATATCATTTGAATTTGTCCGAACACAGCATACAAGTTACCCATCCGAGTGTATAGAACATATGCTTAGGATTAAGAGGCTATTTCCATCAAGAGTACCCTAAGACTTGGGTAGGAATTCTGCATAAAGAAGGTCATCCATGAAAATGAGAGGAGTGTATATACCTGGACTCACCCTCCCATTCTTTGTAAAATAGTAGTGGAATGAGATTGAATTTTTCCCTGTCTTAGAGAAGAGAGGGAAATGGCAGTTCCCTATTTCTGGGTGAAATAAAAGAATGCATGGATTACTTGAAAAAAGTCAAGTAGCTGCATGTGGGAAATGAGTGGGCATACAGATGAAACAAGATTAGCCAGGAATGATAGTTTTTGAAGCTGGTTTATGGGTACATCTAGATTCACCACACTCACTATTCTCTCTGTGTAGAGTTAAAAATAGCAATCCTCTAAGTGTTTCTGTGGGATGCTGGAAAAAAAGGGGAGGTAGATGCTGTAATCAAAGTTTTGGAAACAAGATATACTAGACATGCTTTGAAAGACTCAGTGTATATTAGTACATTAAAGACTCCAAGGAGAAATCCTTTTAACACAGGTTAATGAGATTCTGTTCCCAAGCTAACTTGATTATTGAAACCCATTTTTCCCTATGCAACACACGTTAACAATTTGTCGAACTAGCTCTCCATGGGACATGATTGTTAGTCTGTTTTAGAAGATTATGTTCTGGCTCGGTGCCTATAGCTCAAGTGGCTAGGGCACCAGCCACATACACCAGAGCTGGTGGGTTCGAATCCAGCCCAGGCCTGCCAAATGACAATGACAACTACAACCACAAAATAGCCGGGGGTTGTGGTGGGCACCTGTAATCCCAGCTACTTGGGAGGCTGAGGCAAGAGCATCACTTAAGCCCAAGAGTTTGAGCTGTGATGCCACGGAACTCTACTGAGGGTGACATAGTGAGACTCTGTCTCAAAAAAAAAAAAAAATAGAAATAGAATGTTATGTTTTGACTCTGTTTATGGGAGAAAACAAGAACCAACGATGGTTTCCTGCTCTTTCTGCCAAGAGCAGCTTTACAGTTGGCAAAGATTTATTTTTCTTGGATGAAAGAAGAAAAGCAAGGAAACTACCTGCTGATTCTGAGTCAAGTTATTACAGCAAACCTTACAGGGAAGCCTCAGACCAGGTCCATGTCCCAGATTACACACACATACGTACACGCACACATACACTGAACCAACTTTGCCAAGCAAGTGGCCCTCTGGGGTCAGACAGCCTGGATTCAAATCCTATCTCCATCATTCCAGCTGTGTAACCATAGGCAAGTTACTTAACCTCTTTGTGCCTCGGTTTCTTTATAAAATAGGATTCATAAGTTTTACAAAACTTTATAGAATGGTTGTCAGATTTAGCTCATAAAAATATAGGATGCCAAATATTTCATGGGACATACTAAAAAATTATTTGCTATTTATCAGAAATTCAAATTCGAATTGTCTTCCTGTGTTTTATCTAGCAACCCTAATTTATAGGGTTGTCGAGAGGATTATGCAACATCATTCATTTAAAACTCTCAGGTCAGTGTCTTGTATACAGCAAACACTCAGTTAACTATTGGTTATTATCATTAATACTACCACTTTAATCTGGGGCACCTTTCTTTTATTCTGGTTTTCCTAATAGTTTTCTAAGGATTTTCCTGAGTGTGTAATTTCATCATTATAACCAAATATTCTTTTTAATCAATTATAAAGAAGAAAGTGGTATCTTTAGAGATAGTCTATGTCTCCGATAGAAGTTGTTTCGTAAGGGCCAAGAAAAATATATTTAGTTGTCCTTCATCTATCACTAATGGAAGCAAGCTGTGGTCAGAAAAATAGGTAACCACTGGCTTTGTGTGATATCTGTTAATTTTTTAGCTCTACGAGAACTACCTTCATATTTTGCTTTTCCCTAAGGAAGAATCAACTGGAAGTTCCTGAATATATGTTAACTAAGAAAAGAGAGAGGTAAGGAATCCCAGACAGTTTGGTAGTCAAGGGAAGTTAGCCTGGCCTGTGGGTAACACAGGGAAGAGGGGCTCTCCCGCAGGCTGGAGTATTTCAGAAAGGATTGCCCCTCCTCCAGCTGGTTGCAGGGTTACAGTATGACAAGAACAGCAGATGTGATATAATTTCTGCAGTACCTACACTTATTTGTTAATTGCACCTGTTGGCAAGAAAACTGTGAATATAAGTAAAAGTATAGCTTCCCTGGATTTCCCTGTAGACAGTACACAATATTATACTGTTTTTTCAGCATGGGAGCTGGACAGCTAGTGAATTATTTATAAATAAATCGATAGATATTTCCCAGTTTTCTATTATTGACTCAAAACCTAGCAAAGATTTACTGGAGTAGGAATCATGATTTAGATAAGCATCAGGTCACCAGAATATCTGTGAAGAGTTCTGAATACCCTATGCTGAGAAAACAGGAAATTTGTGTATGTGTTTTTTTTAAGTTAAAGGTAACCTTCCTCCAACTTTTACAAATAAGTTTTGGTTATACCAACGCAACGAAAATTTACTTATCAAACTCACTTTCACTATAGCAAATAAAAAATGCAGGAAGAGAAAAAGAGAGACCTTGTAAAAGAGAAAGAGAGGCCCAGGGGCAGAGAGAGAGTGAAACAGGAAAAAAAAAAAAAATACAGAGACAGAAAATCAGACTCCTCTGTATAATGATAAGTCCCATTTACTTTGCAAACCCTCTTTTCATCTATTTTTAAACAGTGCCAACACTTTATTTTGTTTCCTGACATCATGCGTTGCAATCCCCCGCTTTTTTTAATAACTTGTCACACAGACCATGAATAGGGAAAAACATGATTTTAATGGTCAAATCAATCTAAATATCAGGAAGTTATCCTACAGCTAAACTTATATGGAGTGGGAGTGTTTAGCACACATTTTGCAGATGGGACATAACAACAAGAGGGACTCTACCTAATATAATTCAAATATTTTGACCTGATTGTTTGTACCCTCACATTAACCTGAAATAAAAAAAAAATTAACAAAAACTAAGCTTAGATTTACTTTTATACTTCAAAGGCTGTTTACAAATATTTGTTCCAATTTCCTGATAAATAAAAGGGGAGGGACTACTTAATTTAAAAAAATGACCATTTTTCATTTTGCAAACAAATAATCATTTAAGTTGAATGAAACCAATTTAACTCTTGGTACGTAAACCGTACCAGCTGCAGCTTCCCCTGGACTCATGGACTGTCAAAAGGAAACTTACTCAAGGTAGTTGAAAAGTAAGTAAATAAATAACCTTGGCAAAAGACATGCCCCACCCACCAAAAAAATCACCTTTTTGTTAGGATGTTAGGACACGTTATGCCTTCATTAAGAGGAACTTGCAAAACTTGATTATTCACTTTCTGAGTTTGAACAGAGTCTGGTCTCTGGGAGACAATCCAAAGTTGAAACGAAACTAAAGTAAACACTTGGCTTTTCAGACCCTGCTGGTAACACAGTATTAAGGGAAAAACAATGAGAAAGGTCTACTTACCAATGTGACAAACTTCAACTCTTTGGCTAGCACGCCTTGGTCTAGCCAGAAGAAAAGCAGAAACAAGAAGCCGAGAAGAAGTCTTGCTGCCCTGGCGGCGAGGAGGGGTGCAGCTCCCATGCTGGGGAGAGCTGATCCTGGCAGGAGTTTAGAGGTGCTGCTTCCACTTCAAAAGCCTTTAGAGGGGAAGCTATTTAATGAAGGGATTGGAAAGGGAAGGAGGAGCCACACTCATAAATAGTAAAATTTCCAGGAAGCTTTGGGCGGGGTTTGGCACATAGTAACGACTTAATAGGTTTTGAGCTAAAAGTTAAAATATCACTCAAAGTCTACAAGACTTAAGATTTAAGTTAGAACACTGACGTCCAGAGAGGGAACACTATTGCTCAGGGTCACAGAGCATGTTAATAGACATTCTTTTCATGTTTTCAGTTTATCTTGAGCTTTCCTTTAAAGGGGTATGATAAGAAACTGGCTTTGTGGCTGGCTATCACTTGGGGAAGGGATTTACCCAAACCTTTAGAAATCTTTTTATTTTAATTTTCTTTTTTAAAATTGTATTTGTTTATTTATTTTATTGAGACAGTCTCACTTTGTGGCCCTAGGTAAAGTGTCGTGGCATCGTAGTTCACAGCAACCTCCAACTCTTGGGTTCAAGCGATTCTCTTGCCTAAGCCTCCCATGTAGCAGGACTACAGGCACCAGCCACAACTCCCAGCTTTTTTTTTTTTTTTTTTGAGATGAGGTGTCACTCTGGCTCAGGCTGGTCTCCAGTTCCTGAACTCAGGGCAATTCAGCCACCTCAGTCTCTCAGAGTTCTATGATTACAGGTGTGAGCCACCACACCTGCCCCAAACTTTAGAAATCTTAAACCCCAGTGATTTTTAAACTTTTAGAAATCCAGAATTGGAGGAAGAGGACAAATCTGGAAGAACTATAGGTATTGACATGTGTTTTGGGACTACTCCCATGGCAAACATGGCTACTTTTCCTAAAACTCTCATGTAGCCTATATAGGTATTTTACTTTGAAAAAAAAAATGAGGGGAAGTTTATTTTGAAATTTTTTAGTCATACCTTAAGACATTTGGGGATCTCAAAATCAGGATCGGAAGTCCCTTTCCAAACCCGACAGTTGTTTTGTTTTTTTTTTAACCCCAGACCACACAAAACTACAACTCTGTATTGTCAGTCATCGCCTTTGGCTGTAAGCCTTACATGCTGGGTGAGTAACACCCTGGCCTCTCCAGGCATGATCTCACAGGAGATGCTACAGAAGATGACTGGACTGATAGAACTTACCTTTCCACTCTCCTCAGCCCATCAGTTCCATCAGAGGCTAACATAATGCAGACTCTCCTACACATTGAGATTTTGCAGGATTTTTGGGCAGAGCTGCTTGCTGTGATGTTTCTACCCAAATGGCAGAGGGAGAACAATGTTTTTTTCACATCCTGTTCTCTGGTAAATCATACTTACCTGTGACAGAAGTGTTGTGTTGCCACATGATCATAGGATGCCCTGGAATGTGGTATGTGGGAGAGCTGCTTCTTATGGTATGAGGAAATATGAGCAAAGAATTAATGCATGTGCAGTGAAGATCAAATGTTTAAGGGACTTATGACCTTCTCTTTGCCATCACATTCTCTACCTGCCAGTCCCCACTGTCATTTTTAATGAGTAAGATTTTGATGAGATGAGTGCAAAGAAAAGGGAATGAAGACTTTGCCCAGTCCAGGGCAGACGTGAAGTTGACACATTAATCCTTGCTGTATATATGCCTAATTGTGGCCTGTCTTGTTTTCTTGGTCATCAGCTTGGCTCTGTGTCTTCCTGTCTCCTTCTTTGTCTCACCCTTGGATTGGAACTATTTTAGCTACAGCCTGAACCCATCCTGATAACAATTTTGGTTCTCTGACCTACCATCGCCATATTGTGTTGGTTGGATAAACTCTCTTTCTGATCCAGATCTTACTTTCTCCTTGGTATCTCATCTGTGCACCTTTTAGCCCTCTAAGTGTGAATGACCAGAATGGCTTTCTTTATGAAAGCTGCTTGAATTAAACAGATATACATACAAATGTAATCCAAGTTGAATTATGTGGATGGTTTATACTTTGTAATCATTAACCTAACTTCTACTTTGATCCTTTGATCACCAAATTATAAGAGGAGAAGAAGGATTCAAAGTCATAAATGCAGAGTCTTAAAAAAACCTCAATACAATGAAATTGAATCTAAAAGATCCTCAACTCAGATAAAACCCATTTTAAAACATCCTATGGCTCCTGAACCTTGAACTCATGTGATCTTTGCAAAGAATATAGCTATAGTAGCGTTTATTTTTCCCAAGTGATCCCTGAGACTTGAAAAAGTAAGACTTTAAAAAAATAATGGGTTGATTATCTTTATATAAGAGTAAAGGGTATCAATAACTTTCTTTGATTAGTAGACTTACTAACTTAATCACTTAATGTTCTCTTGTAGTACTTCAAGTATTCAACCCCTAAATAACAGTGTAAGAAAGTCCCCTAAATGGAGCAGGTTGGGTGTTTTGGAAAGCAGACTCTTAGGTAGAGCTTTGCATGTAGGAAGTTTATTAGGGATCTGCATCAGGAGGGGGAGCAGAAATGAGCAGAGTTGAGCAGAAAGAGAAATAATGTGACCATAAGGCTAATACAATATTAATGGAGGCCTCTGCTGACCCTGTGAGGAGTTTTGAAGATGGGATGGTCTTTTGGAGTTGTCCTGAATTGGGGTTAGGGAACCAGGCCTTTTTATCTCGGCAGTAGCCCGTCACTAGATACATAGTCTGCTTCTGGTAGGGAGTATAAGGATGGGAGAATGGAGGTGGCTCTCTTCTGCCAAGGCAGTGCTCAAAGGGGTTGCCAGTTGAGTAATATCAAACAAGGAATTTGTAAGAGCTGGAAGCAATTAATCCTTCAGTTCATGAGTGGGAATTTGGGCAGTGTAGCACTGAATTCATGGAAATAAATAAATATTCATACGAAAGAAATTCATGATCCTTAGTAGATCAATGACTGTGGAAACGATAGATGTGCTTCTGATAGTGAAGAGCTTGGGTTGGGCAGAGATCCATTGATGGGTATATGGCTGTTCATGAGGTGGGAAAGCCATCTGGCTTCCTGTGGTCATCATAATTACATTATTTGGCTCTCAGTGCCTCACATGGTACTGGGAATTCAATAACATTGTTTGACCGATTGTCAATATAGGTACACAATTGTATCAGAGCCTTTTTGCAGCATAAGCAGCTTTGAGGAAGATTTAATAAGATGAGTTTAGAATAAAAGTTCTCTTCCCTTCAACTCATTATTTTGTGTGTGCTTTTTTTTGCCCTTGGCATGAAATAACTATTTTATAATTTAATATTTAGACAAATATCCCCCCATAAAACCAATGACTATGCCATTGGAATCCCATCAAAGTGAGGTGTACAGGGGTTTATGAAATGAGCAAATACTTTCAAAAGTGAAGAAAGTGTTAGAAAATTTTATTTCTATTTATTATTTTTACCTAAGAAAGAAAAAAAATTTATAATGAAATTTTATTTTAAGTGGATTATCTTAAAATGGAATATTATTTCACCATGAAAAAGGATAAAGTAATGATACAAGCTATACCATGGGTGAATATTAAAAATATTATGCTAATACTATGTTGACAAAAGACCACATATTGTATGATTCCATTTATATTAAACATTTAGAACAAGAAAAATCTTAGGAGACAGTAAGTAGATTGCCTAGGACAGGTGGAAGAAGGGATTGGGAGTAATAATTAAGGGTATAGGGTCTCTTTTGGGGCTGCTGAGAATACTCTAAAATTGACTGTGGTGATACTTGCACAACTCTGAATATATTAAAAACCATTGAACTATACATGTACACTTTAAATATATAAATTGTATGGCATATGAATTATGTCTCAATCAAACTGCTATGAAAGTAATTTAATATAGAATTAATATACCAATGTTTCGTGTAAAGATGGCAATAGAAGTGTATATCAATAAATAAATATATGTTAATTATATGTATGTTAACATTAACGGAATTCATGATTGAGCAAGTTTGGGTATCACTAATTTATATTAATATATGAAAGCCTAGAATTTTAAATTTATTTATTCTACAAAACAAATTAACACAAATTAGTGGCTTAAAACACACATGGCCAGGTGCACTGGCTCATGCCTGTAATCCTAGTACTGTAGGAGGCTGAGGAAGGTGGATTGCTTGAGCTCAGGAGTTCAAGACCAGTCTGAGCAAGAGCAAGACCCCATCTCTTAAAAAATAGAAAAACTAGTTGGGTGTGGTGGTGCACACGTATAGTACCAGGTACTCCAGAGGCTGAATCAAGAGGCTTGCTTCAGCCCAAGAGTTGGAGGTTGCTGTAAGCTGTGAAGCCATAGCACTCTACCCAGGGATACAGAGTGAAAAACAGAAAAAACAAACCAAAAAACCACACACACTTTTTTTTTTTTTTGCAGTTTTTGGCCAGGACCAGGCTTGAAACCACCACACCCTGTATATGGGGCCGGCACCCTGCTCCTTGAGCCACAGGCACCACCCCCACACACTTCTTATCTCACATTCCCCTGAGTCTGAAATCCAGGCACAGCTTAAAAGGTGCCTGTGCTTAGAGTTCCTCACAAGGCTACAATTAAAGTGTCAGCAGGGCCTAGGGTTATTTCCTAACTATAGCCATTGGCAAGATTCAGCTCCTTGCAAACTGTTGAACTGAGGGCCCAGCTCTTTAGTTGCTGGCTATTGCCTTGAGACTGCCTTCAGTTCCTTGCCGTCTGGGTCCCTCCAATAGGACCACATGATTCACTTGCAAGCTGAGAAAGCAATAAACTTCAGACATCATTTTCTTTGTACTTTGTAAAAATAACCTGGAAAGTTTAATAAAATGCAGATTCCTGGGCCTCATTTCCAGAAATTCTGATTTAGTAGTTTCAGGTAAGATCAATAACAGTGCCCTGCCAAGACTTAATAGCATTTGAGGCAAAATGAAAAGAAAATGGTAGTACTGATCCTGTCTCTACTTAAAATTTTGATATGCTATTCATGAATTGCTTAGTTTTTATTTTTGAAAAGTAGTACATTAAAATTTTCTCTGAAGACAGGCAAATGGCAAAAAAATATGAAAAAAATGTTCATCGTCTCTAATCATCAGAGAAATACAAATAAAAACCACCCTGAGATATCACCTAATCCTGATGAGAACAGCCCACATCATCAAGTCCCAAAGCTGCAGATACTGGCATGATGTGGAGAGAAGGGAATACTTTTGCACTGCTGGTGGGGTTGCAAATTAATACACCTTCTATGGAAAGAAGTATGGAGAATTCTCAAAGAGTTAAAAGTAAACCTTCCATTTGATCCCATAATCCCATTAGTAGGTGTCTACCCAGAATAAATAAAGTCATTTTATCATAATGACATTTCTATTAGAATGTTCATTGCAGCTCAATTCACAATCCCTAATATGTGGAATCAACTCAGGTCCCTGTCAATTCATGAATGGTTTAATAAACTATGGTATATGTATACCATGAAAGACCATTCAGCCATAAAAAACATGGAGACTTTATATCTTTTTTATTAACCTGAATGGAGTTGAAGAACATTCTTCTTAGTAAAGTATCTCAAGAATGGTAAAGCAATGGTAAAATTACATCCAATGTATGTATAATTAATATGAAACCAATTAGAATAAACAACTACATGCCCACATGAGAAAACCAATTAAATTCAAGGGGAGAGCAGCAGAAGGGAAATAGAAGGGAGGAGGGAAGGGGACTGGTAAGCTCTCATTTAATGGGCACAATGTAAGGGTACACAGCATACCCTCTGGGTGAAGGGCTCAACAATAACTTGAACTTTAGCAAACAATGTAACCTAATTTTTACCTTCATATTAATCTGAATATTCTGATCTTTTTTTTTTCTTTTGAGACATAGTGTCACTCTGTGGCCCTGGGTAGAGGGCCTTGAGCATCAAAGCTTACAGCAACCTTAATCTCTTGGGCTTGAGCAATCCTCTTGCCTCAGCCTCCCGAGGAGCTGGGACTACAGGCATGCACCACTACATCCAACTGGTTTTTCTATTTTTAGTAGAGATGGGGGTCTCACTCTTGCTCAGGATGGTCTTGAACTTGTGAGCTCAGGGGATCCATCCACCTTCACCTCCCAGAGTGCTAGGATTGCAGGCGTGAGCCACTGTATCCAGCCCATATTAATCTGAAATTTAAAAAAAGAAATATTTTTTATCTTGATCATGGGGTATTTTTGCACCCTTTACATTTTATGCCCGAGGTGAATGCATCTCTTGCTTCACTGTAATTCCCTGCTTTGACTCTAAGAATTGGAAGACTGGAAGGAGCTAATTCTTTTTCCTTTTGAGATGGAATCATCTATAACTTTTTCTGATTTTCTCTACAAAGAAACACAGGTTTGGGTGATTATCTTCAGCTTTGGCCTTTTTCTTCTTCTCTAACTTCTGTCTCTGTTCATGTCCTTCTTCTGATGTCTTATATTAAAAAGATTCCACAACTTTTTGTAGTATCATGAAAACATAGAGTAACACAATATCTGTTTAGAAAATTCTCAATTTGGGGTGGCGCCTGTGGCTCAGTGAGTAGGGCACCGGCCCAGTATACCGAGGGTGGAGGGTTCAAACCCGGCCCTGGCCAAACTGCAACAACAACAACAACAACAAAATAGCGGGGCATTGTGGTGGGGGCCTGTAGTCCCAGCTGCTTGGGAGGCTGAGGCAAGAGAATTGCCTAAGCCCAGGAGTTGGAGGTTGCTGTGAACTGTGATGCAATAGCATTCTACCGAGGGTGACAAAGTGAGACTCTGTCTCTTAAAAGAAAAGGAAGTTCTCGATTTGTCTTTAAGAATTTCCTAAATCAGGCTTGGTGCTTGTGGCTCAAGTGGCTAAGGCACCAGCCACATACACCTGAGCTGGCAAGTTTGAATCCAGCTTGGGCCCGCCAAACAACAATGATGGCTACAACGAAAGAATAGCCAGGTGTTGTGGTGGTAGAGGCAGGAGAATTGCTTGACCCCAGGAGCTGGAGGTTGCTGTGAGCTGTGAGGCCACAGCACTCTACACAGGGCAACAGCTTGAGGTTCTGTCTCTAAAAAAAAAAAAGAATTTCCTAAATCACATCAGGTCATTGGTCTATCCAAAACATTCCACTGGCTTCCCACCACCCTTAGAACAAAATTCTAGATCCTCTCATGATTTGCAAGACCTTCTTAATTTGGCTCCTGTGACTTTTTCAACTCATCTCTTGCTTCTTTAATCTTTTTAACCACACCGACTTCCGTGTTCTTCAAATAAGCCACCTATGTTTTCATTTCACACATTTTGCATGACTGTTTCCTCTGTCTAGAGCTCTCCTTCCTCAGATGGCTCACTTCACCTCTTTAGATAGGCTTTCCTTGGCCACCCCACTTAAACTAGCAGTTTCCCTAACAATCTCTATTGTATTATCTTGTTTTGTTTCTGTTATAGCATTTTAAATATCTGACATTATGTTACATATGCATTTTTTGCTTGTTTATTGTTGTCTCTCCAATTAGAATGAAAGCTTTATGAGAACAATAACTTGTTTTCATATCTCCAATATATGGCATAAAATAGGGGCTCAACAAATACTTGTTGCATGAATGAATATTCAATATGGACATCCTTACCAATCAACTCCTTTATCTACAACAAAACAAACAAAATGTACATATGTATGTTTGTCTGTGTCTGTGCCTCTATTAAGTATCTTTAGATATCTCCCAACATTTTCTGAGATTTTCTTATAATATCTCTATACTGGTTATCTGTTTATCCTATTATCAGAAAGATAGGCAGTTTTACTACTTGGATGACTTGTTTGGGATAAAGAAAGTCATGCCAGTCTTTAACTCGTGAACTAGTGACTTTCAAAGCTTTGTGCTTTGCTTTGCTTTTTTTGTTTTTAGACAGAATCTCAAGCTGTTGCCCTGGGCAGAGTGCCATGGCGTCATAGCTTACAGCAACCTCCAACTCTTGGACTCAAGTGATCCTCTTGCCTGAGTTGTTCTATTTTTAGTAGAGACAGAGTCTTCTTTTGCTCAGGCTGGTCTCGAATTGGTGAGCTCAAGCAATCCACCCACCTCAGCCTGCCAGAGTGCTAGGATTACAGGTGTCAGCCACCGCACCCAGCCAGCTTTGTGCTTTTCGAAGTCCTCTCATGTAGTAGAGTGGCCACTGATCCTAGGCACCTTGCTGCTTTCTGTCTGTCACTGTGTTCTACGAGAATTAATCTGCTAAAAGACATTTTTGAATTCCACACTTGATCTGAAAAATTAGTGTAACTTCTTCACTTTATGTGATAATATGTCTGTGTTTATTTTAATAAATAAAATTTTTATTACCATGGGGCACATACTCCATGATGATGTTACTACTCCCTCCCTGTACTGCTAAAAGCATTCTTCAAGATAAATATACCCTCTCTTTGGATGATGGATTATATTATCCTCAAAAGGAGATGACTGTAAGAAAAAATGGGGACTCTTGTGATGCTTCATCAGGAAAACTTTGTGATGGGCAGCAGAGTGTCCCCTGTTACATTCTGGTGAAGATCAGAGCTGGCTTCCCACAGCATTTTAAATATATCCATTATCACATTTTTTTTCTTCTTTTCTATTCAATAAATTCATTAGAAGTGTGACATGAGTGGAAACTGAGTAATTTGAAGTTTCTACTCTCTATCTGGCACTGCTTCTAATATAGCAGTCTCAGAACTGTTAACGTGAGAAAAATGAAAACAGTTCCCTGCCATGACACAATTTTGGATATCATTGTGATACAGGAAAGAAAAATATTTGTATAGCCTCAATTTTGCAAAGTGAAGAAGTAGCTTTCTTTTCTCATCTGTATGATATTAAATAATTCCATGGACATTATTATGATAATATGCAGAGATTAATGAATTTGACCAGACTATAAAGCTGGTCTGAGCTTTATACTTAGAAAGCTACCTGGCTGTTTCAATCAAAAAATTCTGTTATTCACAAGGAAACTGCAGGACTTGCTGTTTATTAACCCTTCTTCTCCAGCTTAGAAAGCCTGATGGAAGACTAGGGCGCTGTAGCTGAAGGATTTTAAAATTAGTGCTACTACTTAAATTATGAAAAAAAAGTAAGGGAAAGAGTCATAAAATACATCCAAAAATATTAGTTGTTCAAAAATGTTAATTACTTGCAATAAAATATGTCTACCTTGGCCTATAGAAAGAAGTTCTATCAAAAATATGTATTTAGGCCTGGTGCCTATAGTTCAGTGCTGACAGCATCAGCCACATACACTGAGGGTGGCAGGTTTGAACCCAGCCTGGGCCTGCTGAACAATAATGACAACTGCCTCAAAAAATAGCCCGGAGTTGTGGCAGGCACCTGTAGTCCCAGCTACAGGGAGGCTGAGGCAAGAGGAGCCCTTCAACCCAGGAGTTTGAGGTTGCTGTGAGCTGTGATGCCACAGCACCCTACTGAGGGCGACATAGGGAGAATCTGTCTCAAAAAAAAAAAATGCATTTAATTAATGTGCTAAGTATCATGTTTTCACTGTACAACATCACACTTTTAAATTTAGAAAACAATGATTCACATCAAATAGCTGCCAGTCCACCTTTCACAAAGGTCCTAGCAGGACATTGTTACTATACTCAATCTGAAATCATCACTCTTTCTGTTAAATCTGCTGTATCTAACCCAGGTTGGATTCTGCGTCTCTGAATCAGTCAATTTAGTTCAATATTTACTACAAGGCAGTGATTTTCAAAGTGTAATTTAGGGGTCCTAAGACCCTTCAGACGGTCCCTAAGCATGCTTCAAGGGATTCCTAAGATCTACTCAGGAGGTCTGTGGGGTCTAAACTATTTTTATACCAACACTGAGATATTCTTTTCCTTTTTATTCTCATTCTCTCATGAAGATTCATTGACATTTTCCAGAAGCTACATGACTTCTGATGACATCATTGCTCTCATGACAAGTTGAATGTGGGATTGTGTATTATTGTGTTTTAAAATTTCCTCAGTTTTAATTTTAAATCACAATGACTATCAATGTATATAACCCATATAAACAAAAGCTCTTAAGGATCCTGAATTTTTAAGAGTGTAAAGGGGTCCTGAGACCAAATGTTTGAGAATCATTGCTGTAGGTAAGCTAAGATTCAAATGTTTTACTCATTCAAAAAATTATGTTGATTTTTCTACCAAGAACAGGCCTTGAGTACACCAAGTTTGAGAGACAAAGTCCCTGACTCAAGGAGCATACTGTCTTGTGGAGAAATATAAATTATAATGTGATAAACCAAATGAAACAAACATAGAACATTATTGTTGCTTGGAAGAAGAACATTCACTTAATCATTTATTAAACTAGTATTTATATAAATGGAAAGGACATGAAGGAATGAAAGAACATGATGTGTCCAGGGAAATGCAAATAATTTGATTGGGATATCTTCAGGGTCAATAATCATGTTTCTTTAGCTACTTGTGCAAATATGTTTATTACTATTGTGCCATATGCAAAAGGATCTGGAGTGCTGTGGTGTAAATGTTTAACAACTGGCTCTGAAAAAAAGTTGTAATTTGTAGCACTTGTAAATTTCCATGGCATATATAATACTAGTGTAGCTTATTTCAAGCAACCAACATGATGTGACTTCACATCAATTTGGAAAGAGAGATGAGCACACCATTATCTACCATGATATAGCATTTCCATCATATAGATACAAGTGTAAATAATAACACGTAGATAATAATACAATATAGCGAAATGGTGTAGAACTGATGAGTTTGGCATTTTTGCCCTTTTATAAATATAATTTATTTAAATTTAAGTTTATATAATTAAAGATTCCTGAAATTTTGTTTTAGCCTTCATATGAAAGCTATAAATTAGCTTCATATTAGGGCTGAGTACATTGGATACTTTTCCTTCCATTTTTTTTATATAATTTTATTGAATCATAATTATGTACATTGGTGCAATCATAGGGCACTATGTGCTTCATATACATTCAGAAATATTTTGATTCTACTGTTACAGATAGCCTTCATGGCATTTTCTTGATCACTATATAAAGA
>CAUYON010026789.1:0-11783 GCA_963573935.1 Arctocebus calabarensis | reverse complement strand
AAGGTTTTTAAATTGTTTCATATCTGGTCAAGTTGAGATTTTTAAGAACTTCATTTTTAATTTGTAATAAAAGTTTACAACTTGATTTTTTCAAAAAAGTCAACAAACTGCAAGCACCTGTTAATAAAGGTCTTAAATAATAATAATAATAAAAAAAAAGAACTAGTTGGTAGTCTGCACTTATCACAGGGCATTACATATCTGCTACTTCCTGAAATGTTTAATGCACAAATGAATGAAAATCCCCTTTAGCAAATGGACTTTCCTATCCTATAGCTAATTTACTGCTCTGCATGTGTAGAGATTTATTGTATTTTTTTTATGCCTTTAATTGGTGAACACTGGCTATTTAACATCTTAAAACTTTATTATTAGCTATTGTCCTACTATTTTTAAATTATTAAAACAGATACTTTTCAAAGTAAAATTTGTGCATTTATTTTATGTATAGGGAACAGACTTATCAAGAATACATAAAAGAAAGATATGTGAACCTGGGTTTCAGAATTCTATAAAAAGATGTGATAAAAATTTGTATTGAAGTGGTGTGGTTGATTGTCATTGTTCTTAGTAGACATTATTTTCAATAGAAATAATGCTGTCCATGTAATTGTACTGTATTTCTTTAGGAAATACAAAAAAAGAAATTGAAAACATGTGAGCACTACAGTGTAGGGAAAGAAAAAAAATGTCATTTTTATGGAGGTTGCTTTTCTTAAAAAGCATTACTCTCTAATTCAAGTGCAAACACTGATGTGTATTCAAAGACTCTTCTGTTTAAGAAGTACTTCACAAAAGTAAAAATAATCAAACCTAAGTGCTCTTTTTCCAGAAATGTTCATAACAATGTTCTGTTGCTAGTATATGGTATACAGAGATTGTAAGCTTTGCTTTGGTGTTTGACTGTTTGATTTTGTCAGTTTTGTTACATTACCCAATAAAAATGGTAAGGGTGATGAATTTGGACTACAAAGGACTGAAACAGTTTTGTTTCATTATCTTAGCCACATTGCACACTATCACTAGAAATTTTTTGAATGTATTTTCATGTTATAGCTTTCATTTTAGTAATTCAGATAGGTGTTTGGAACCTCCCAAAATAAATTAGTAGACATGAAATCTGTACCACTGACAAAGGAATTTTTATTTTGTTTATCCACCTAATGCAACATTTAGCTCATTGCCATAAACCCGGTCCAAGGTACTTCATCCAAGCACATATGATATTAACCAGTATGATGTAAGCATTCCAAACTGTGTATGAAATCAGCATATTGTATCCCATAAATATACATGATCTACCTCTTGATGATTTAATAAAAAATATGTAGCAGACACAAGGTAACTTACGCATTTTGAAATGTGTTCTTTTCCTTGTTAGATGAAAAAGAATTATAGGAAATGTAGGGACACGTTCTTTCCCCCAGGAGCAGTCTTTCTGTATATTGTCATTATTTTTCCAGTCTCTCACCTGTGTATTGTGATTAATGATACACAAGAAATTTCGAGTGTAATTTGATTATAAACGGATCCCAGGAATTGTATGTTTAGCTTTATTTTATGTTAGTCTTTGACGTATTATTTCTACTACAATTTTTCTAGTGGCCCACATCACTATCATGTTTGGCAAAATGCCAACATTTACTAATTCTGTATTTTGTGTGATTTTTTTGTGTATTCATGTATTTGATTCATAATGAATATTTTATTATGTGTTAAAGTACTTTTGCAAAGGAAATGTTTTTAAGGATCAATTAATTAGGGTGAATAGAGTAATGTATTAATGAGTAAAATAATCATTTGTCATTTAAATTCATAGATGCATGCTATATTTCTGTTTACCAGACAAGCTACCTCACTATATCACTCTATGGAGAATGATAATATGTAATCTGACAGGTCTTCAGGCACTTTGATTTTTTTTTTTTTTTTTTTTTTTGCTGCTACATATTTCTTCATTTGTATTGACAAGATTGGATTAACAGTAAAGGGCACCTTGATATTTTTAGAAATATTAATAGACTTTATTAAAGGTCACCAACTGCATCAGCTTCTAACAAGAGAGTCCGCCTCTCTGTTGAAGCTATGTAGCCAGGCACTGGTCACTAATCTCCAGCTAAGAAAGTCCGAGATAGCATCTTCTTTCATTATAAGGCTGTTTTGTTTACTTGGAAATTCTGTTGTTTGGTGTGTTCACCTTCATCAGTTATCTCAGCAGCTCAGGAAAATCTTCTGGATAAAATCTTCTTTGTTGCTTTTTGCCTCACTTTGCTCATCTTTTTTTTTTAACCACTGCTAATTAGGTATGTCGTATCCTTGCACTTTCATGTTATAGGAAAAGCTTATTTCCTCAAACCTCATGAACCAACCTCTGCTAGCTGACAGCTTTCTTCAGTTTTCATAGAATCACTAGGGCCTCGCTCGGAAGTAGGCTAGATTTAAAGCAGTGCTGTGGCTGATTTGATCTTCTACCCAAACTTCTCACACTTTCTCCATACCCACAATCAGGCTGGTTCACGCCTTTATCATTTGTTTGCACATTGGAGTAGCACTATTAATGTCCTTCGATAACTTCTCTTTTGCATTCACAACTTGGCCAACTGTTTGGCACAGGCGAATATTTCTGCTGCATGTTCCACCATGCCTTTCTCGCTAAGCCTAATTTCTAGCTTTTGATTTAAAGTGAGAGATATGTGACGTTTCCTTTGATTTAAGCTCTTAGAAACCATTTTAGTTTCATTAATTTTTCCAATTTCAAAATAGGTGCATCTCAGATGATGGAGAAGACTAAAGAGATGGGAAAACAGCCCATCAGTGGAGCAGTCAGAATATTCAGATTTATTAAGTTCACCATCTCCATGGAGGCTGTTGATGGGGTTCCAAAACATTCACAATAGTCACATCAATGATCACTGATCACAGATACTGTAATAGACGTGATAATGAAAAAATTTGAGGTATTGTGATAATTGCTAAAGTGTGACAGAGACATGAGTGAACATGTGCTGTCGGATGAATGGTTACAACTCTTATTCTTTCAGTATACAACACAGAAAAAAAAATTAGAGACTTATGAAGGCTGTTAAGGATAGGAAAGGTATATTGTTGGATAAGGATAATATAGAAGATGCCAAAAAATTGTATACGCATTCTAAGAAAGGAAAAAAACTATATTAAAATTGTAATATTCAAGTCACGTTTTATTCTGCAATTATAAGAGATGCTCAAATGTGACTTGCATTTATTTCTTTATCAGCATATATTATTATACTTTTAATAAGTTTTTCTTTTCTTAAAATTTGTATTTATTTTTGTCATCCCCTGCCATATACAGTGAAACTAATGAAGTAAATTTTGTTAGTAGAATCATATACATTAACACATACATAAACATAAATATCTAATTATATCCCATTCTTTTCACGATGTATAATCAGAATGCAGAGTAAATTTAGAGGAATCAATATCACCTTGGTCTGGGTTGTTGAATTTAAATATCTGCACAAGCTAAGGAAGTAACATCAATACATAAAGCTCTTTAGAGTCCAATTACAATGTGTCACCCAACCAAAGGGGACCAAAGAGAGTAGCAGTGACTTGGCTGTTCCTGACTACAGGCAATGTGTTCAAGAACCAAGATGATGTCACCACTATTAGGGCCAGTCTCTGTTTTTTTTTTTCAAGCATTGGAAATTTATGAAAAACAATTAACACTGTAAGGCACGCAAACCTCATCTGCAGATCACATCAATGTCAGCTAGTTTGTGACTTCTAGTTCTATTTCTAATTATTTTATGTTAGATAAGATACAATTCTTATAAAGTGATGCGACAAGTCTAAGATCACAGCTTATTTGTCACAGAATTGGAAATAACACCAAGGGTTCATAAATCATACCTTAATATTTCTCTCTCTTACACATACACACACCACACAAGACCACACACACACACACACACACACACACACTACTAATGAAAAAATTTCTTTATCATGGCCAATTTTCAAAACAATTTAACTTAATTTTTACATGGACATAATAAAGCTATTAGTATTTGGTACATTTGGAGCTACAGAATATAAATACTATTTTATCCTATTAATATCTCAGTGTTAGGATCTAAAAATTCTAAAGCTTCTTTTAAATGGAATCTACTAAACCTTCTTACAGGGACAAAACACCAATTCTGAATGTGGAACATTCTGCTAGTATTAAATTCTCTTCAAAACAGAAAGGACAAAAGAGTAAAATTTATTCATCTTTCTATAGTGTCGTTGACATTTGAGGATAATTATTTACACAGAGCTTTTGCATTGCTTGACTTGTTTACCAAATGTCTATACCAACCAGTGGAATTACATAAATTTTATAATTTGATGTCTGCTTTTTGCAGTTATCAAAATAATAAATAACATACAATATCACTTATGCATTAGAACTCTTTATGTATAATTGATCATATCCTTTGCTAGAGGTGAGGAACCTGTGGCCTTCTGATTTCAAGATTGTTCTTTGTTAAGCACCAAAGAAGGCAAGAAAAGCTTCATGTTTCTCTGCTGCACCCCTTTCAAAGAAAGGATTTGTTCTGTAAAATCCAGATTCAGTGTCAAAAGGGCACACTGAAGGACCAGAAAGGCCACAAACTTCCCGAAGGCTGCAGGTTCCTTTTTCCAAGCCCTTTCCCCAATACCTTTAGCATTCTAAGCATGTCAGTTAATCCGATGGCCTATTCATCTATCATAAATTTCCACACATACCAAACAATTATTGTCAGATGAACAGTCAGAAAGCCAAACACCCCAATTTGAGTTATCCAGGGAGTCTTTGCTCTCTGCATTCCCTTCCTTTAGTCTTGTCTGCCTTCTAGTCTGAAAAGATTCTTTCCAAAGTATGGCTTTGATAAGGTCATTCCACTGTGCAGAAACCTAAGATGCTTCACTTTACTTAGGATTTCATGTATCAATTTTCTTAAAATAATCTGTGCCTAAATTTTCATTTAGACCATTCCATATTTTATTAAAGAATGAGGATTTTAAAAGGTTTATTTATTAACTCTGTCTTAAATTGATTTGTGTAGCCTGTTTTCTAATACTCCTCATGCCCCTTTGCTTTTCTACTTGTACTTCCCAGTAGATTTTTTTTTCTGCATATGTAGTAAGATCATGTTTGTGTGTATATATATATATTTTTTTTCAAATAAAGTCTTACTCTGTTATCTAGGCAGGAATACAGTGGTAATAGAACAGATCCTAGCTCACTGTAACCTCAAACTCATGGCTTCAAGAGATCCTCCTGAGTAGCTGGTACTATAGACTCTCACTATTAGGCCTGGCTAATTTAAAATTTTTTTTTTTTTTTGCAGAGACAGGGCCTCACTATGTTGCCTGGGCTGGTCTCTAATTCTCAGGCTGAAGTAATTATCCCACCGTGGCCTTACAAAGTGATAGATTACAGATAGGAACCACTTTATCTGGCCTACTTTGTCTTTTTAAAGCTGGGCATCCTCGGTCATTTTTCTAAACACTAGGCATTTGTTTTTCCATGACAAGGGGGAAATTTATTTTTCCCACATAGAAATTAGGAAGTGTTCATTGAAATTTTGTGTTCCTGACTTTGATTTTTTTGTAGGAGGCCAATAATTTGGTGGGATTTATAATTTGGTTTGAGAGAAGAGTTCAGAGACTGTCTGTGGGTAGAAGAGAGAGACTCAGAGAGAGGGAAGCGTAGGAATAGGACAGGAGAGGGATCAGCAGGCAGCACATTATTGGAGACTGTACTGATAGTTCTTGCAAATGTCAGGACTGATAGTAAATAGAAAAATTTAGAAAGACAAGGAATTAATTTCTGCTATATCTAGGAAGGTACCAGGTTTCCATACAACCAAAGATTCTCCTGTTGAATTTAGCATGAAAGTAGTAGTTGCCTTTATTCAAATGATTACATAGTCTTGGCCTCATTTAATCTGACTACAACAAATTTTATACCTTTTGCACATCTAGTAGTGGAGAATACACAAATATATTTGTACATACAGATCTCATTCATTCTCCAAGACTAAATTGAAAGCATGCCTTTCCTCCAAAACTCTTCTAAAACACTCCCAGTCTAAGTCATTTTCCTCTCTCCATATTTATTTTCTTTTTGCTCAGTGTTATATTTTTTAACATTTTTATGTTTTGATATTAAAAAAAAATCTTTAGGAAGAATTGCTTCTATTGAGCCTGCAAAGAGTCTGTTTGATTTCAACCAGCCCATTGCAATAAATCTGGCAATTTTCTCTGTCTCGTGCCATCTCAGTTGCACCAGAATTGCTTCTTGAGCAGGGTTACAACCAATATTTCTTGTTTTTGAATTTTTTAATTCATCATGGTTTTATTAAAAATATGTGACAATAAGATCTGAATTAGTATGAACTGCATTATATGTGTTCTAATAAATATACAAATACTCTATGGCCCAGTTAATGTTCTTATGGGAATAGTCTCTGCTCAGTTAAGTTTCCTTGGTGAACAAATTTTAGAACATATCAGAACTGAAAATGATTTAAAACAGACAAGCAATGTTAAATTTCATTAAAATTACAGGCATTTTGGCTCAGCACCTGTGGCTCAGCGGGCTAAGGCGCCAGCCACGTACACCTGAGCTGGCAGGTTCGAATCCAGCCCCAGGGCCCGCCAAACAACAATGACGGCTGCAACCAAAAAATGGCCGGGCGTTGTGGCGGGCGCCTGTAGTTCCAGCTACTTGGGAGGCGGAGGCAAGAGACTCGCTTGAGCCCAGGAATTGGAGGTTGCTGTGAACTGTGATACCACAGCACTCTACCCAGGGTGACAGCTTGAGGCTCTGTCTAAAAAAAAAAAAAAAAAAAAAATTACAGGCATTTTGAAAATACAAAACTCCATTCCAATCATAAATTATAAATACAAGCCAAGTTCAGAATGTCCTATTGAGTTCTCTGATATAACAATATCCTTTAATCCCTACTCTTAGAAGTTTAACCTACACAGCTGGGCTCCTTAAACTTCTACAGCTACGCTGGCCAGTGTTTCAGGGTCTCAGATAAATCCTGCACTTTGTGAACAGATATTCTTTTGGTCAGTTAGTTATAGCTCAAAGCAGGTAATTATCTTTTTCTCTCATTCCTAAGAATGTGTCATGGCCTTAAGGACTCTGGCAGTTTGTGCCTGGTTCTTTAATTTTATTGTCTACCCAAATAAGATGCTGGATGTTTTAAAAGTAGCATCTCATGTAGTACAGGGGAAAGTGTTAAATTGCCTTCAGAATGATTTGCTTAAACGTTAATAATACAGTTATTAATTTCAAAGGAGTAAATGTGGCAAAGTATCGCTACATTTTCTTTAGTAAAGACTGTTAAATACAAGAGGATAAATATCACATAGTGGCTCTCTGATTGTTTGTGTTATTGCAAAGTATCTTAATAGTCCCTTTCCTTGGTCTAAGTCATACATTCAAATTTCCTTGATATTTACATGCTCATACTCATGCACAAAATATTGAACATTTTTCAGAAGATTGTAGTGGATTCTATTAAGAGAGATGCTCTGTGATTTTTTTTATGCCAGTATATTCTCTTTACAAATGGACATATTGATTCTGATCTCTAACCTATGTGTAAGATATAATTTGCAGTTTGAGAAAATGCTCTTCAAGTAAGTAGGATCTGACCTTAGGGATAGCTCATCATAGGGATGGTAGTGATAAATTCAAGGAATTATTGCTGTAGCATGTAACCCAGTCACATCTCATGAAATGAAAGAAAACTTTTATTGGGGCATGAGCAGAGACACCAGAGACTTTTTATCTGTCTAGAACGCAAGGGTCACACTTTCACTACAGAAGAGAGAGAACAGATCTATATAGGAACTAAGTCTTGGTGACATTATTTGTGTCATTGTATCAAGCTTTGTCTGAAGGCAGCCGTATTTCTGGACTTTCAGTTATGTACACCAATAAATAACCTCTATGCTTAAAGTGACTTTGTCCCTTTTAATTTTTAAAAGTGTTTTTATGTGACATAAGTTGATTTTATACAATGAAACTTAAGTTATACTTTATATTTTCTCAACTAGATACCATTTAGTTATAGAAAATGTGACCAAAAAGAAACATCACTTTTCAAGGCTCTAGACTATGGTTGTGAATAGGTTATGGGGTAGAACAGAGTATTTTCAATTTATTAATTGCTTCAGTGAAATCTGGTGCTAAAAATATTGCTTTTCAATCAACAATTTAAGTTCCTGATGGGAAAATTATTCTTAAATGATTTGCAACTACAGGTGGTGAAAACTATATTTAAAAGAACAGGTTCATACCTACTTGAGATGAAGCTAGCACTTCTGGTATTTAAAGGAGGACAGTTCCAGGATGATATCTGTGGGCTTCCAAAGCCTATTGCAATAAACTTGGGGAAAACTAGCACAATCTTACAGATTAGGAGGAAAACACCAGTCCTAGAATAGACTACTGAAATGATCCCTGGACGCAGTGAGGTAGCCTTCATAACAAGGGAGCTAGTGTCCGTTCCACACACACCAAAAAATAGGAAGTTTCAAAGGAAAAGAATGAAATTCAAAGTCTGATGTTGGAGACACTTAGGCAATAAAAAGGGTTTTAAAAATTGTGAGATAATTGTGTCATTTTGGAAATGACATTTCTAGTAGGCTCCGTTCATTCCTCTTAATTCTTTGTTCTTTATCTTTTACTGACTGAGTTAATTTTAAAGAATTGTCTTCAAATTCTGAGTTTTGATCTACTGCTTGACCCTATCTACTCTTAAAACTCTATTGTGTTTTGCATTTTCATTTTCAGAAGTTCTATTTATTTTATTTTTTAATATATTGGTCTCTTTTGTGAATGTGTTGTTCATTTCCTGAATTTATTTTTGGGGGCTTTTTGTTTTAAGATGTTTTTTCATTTTCTCTTGGATTTTCCTTATAATCCATATTTGGAATTATTCACTTGTCATTTCAATATTTTCATTTAGACTTTCATTACAAAGTAACTGCTCTCTTTTGGGGATAAAATTTACCTGATTTTTCGTATTTTTGGACTTCTTTGACTGAATCTTTCTCACATAGGGTACCTGTCATTACTTGTTTTTTGTTTTTCTTCACTTAGATGTGGCTTTTTTCTTCCCCCTTTCTCATAAGGGAGTGTCTATAGCATATGATGAATGTTCTTGTACACCAATAACAGACATGCTGGCAGTAAATCAGAGGTTCAAAGTCATTCACAATGGCTACAGAAAAATAAAATGCATAGGAATATATGCAAAGAATTCATGAACACATCAGGTTCATGAATTGGTAGAATGCACATAATTAAAATGTCTACACTACCCAACGTGATTAACAGATTTAATGCAATTCCCATCAAAATTCTAATGTCATATTTTACAGATCTAAAAAAAAAAATTCCACACTTTGTTTGGAACACAAAAGACCCTACGTAGCCAAAGAAATCTTAGGTAGAACAGTGCCAGGCTTCCAACTATACTACAAGTTTATAGTAACTGAAGCAGCATAGTATTGGCTGCTTCAGACAAATAAAACAGAGCAGAGAACACTCAACATATGCTCAACTGATCTTTCACAAGACTGACAGCAATATATATATACCAGTAAAAGAATCCCTATTCACTGACAGCAATATATATACACCAGTAAAAGAATCCCTATTCAATAAACAGTGCTTGGAGAATTAGATGCAGAGGAATGGAACAGAATCCATATTTCTCATCATTCACAAAAATTAGCCAAGTTGGATAAAAGACATAAATGTAAGGTATGAAAACATAAAAATTCTAGAAGAAGATGTTGGAGAGAATCTTCTTGTTATAAGCTTGGTGAAGACTCTATGAAGACCCCAGTGACCATTACAACAATAATAAAAATAAATAAATAGGGTCCAATTAAATAAAAATATTCTGGACAGATAAAGGAATAGTCAATAGAGCAAACAGACAACCTACAGGGTGGGAGAAACTATTTATAAGCTTTACATTTGATGAAAGGATAATAGCTGGAATCTTCAAAGGACTCAATCAAATCAGTGAGAAGAAAGGAAAAGGAATTATGAAATATGCAAAAGACACAAACAAAAGCTTTTCAATAGAAGATAGACTACAGACCAAGAAACACGTGAAAAAGTGCTCAGCATCACTAGTCATCAGAGAAATGTAAATTAAAACCACAAGGAGTTATCATTTTACTCCAGTGAGAATCCTTGTATTAAAAACTTTCAAAAATGATAGATGCTGATGCAGGTATAAAAAGGAAAACTTATACACTGTAGGTAGGACTGCAAATTAGTGCAAACTCTATGGAAAAAAGTATGAAGATTCCTTAAAGAACTAAAAGTAGAGACATATTTTGATGTAGCAATTTCCTTATTCGGCATTTACTCAAAGGAAAAGAAAGCATTTTATCAAAAAGATACTTGCACGCAAACATTTATTGGAGTAAAATTCGCAATGGCAAAGATGTGGAATCAACCCAAGTGCCTATCAACTCACAAGTGCATTAACAAAATGAGGTCTATAGAAACCATATGGAGCCACAAAGAAGGGTGACTTAAGGCCTTTGTGACAATTTCGATGGACCTGGAGACTATTATCCTAAGTGAAGCATCTAAAGAATGGAAAAACAAATACGATGTATATTCCCTGCTAATTTGGAATTAAACGATGAGCATACATGTGCCCAGAGGGAAGTAAAACTTAGTAGAAATCAGGTGTAGGGTAGGAGGCATACTCAAAACCCTACGTAACAAGTACAGTGAACACTATCCGGGTCCTAGGTGCACTTAGAACCCTGAATCAAGCATAACTAAGTTGATACATGCAACCAAAAATATTTGTACATCTGTAACATTTTGAAATAAAAATAAAATTAGATGAGTAATTATGCTACCTGGTTTTAACACTGGAGTAAGAAAAGAGCCACAGAAGAGTTCTGAAAACAAGGAACAGAATTAACTTCTTGAACCTCATAAAGAGCAGCTAGAAAACCAAAGCTAATATCACTCCTAGTGGTAAAGACCTGAATAATTTCCCTTAAATTTAGGAATATGTCAAAGATATTCCCTTTTGACACTTGTATGTAATTTCCTTCTTGGTGTTTCTAGTCAGTGCAATCAGGTAAAGAACAAAAGTCATCCAACTTGAAAATAAAAAAATATATGACATTTTATGCAGAAAATTTCACAGACTTCACAAAAAGGCTAATAGAACTACCAAGTGAGTTTTAAAACTTTCAGGATACAAGATCAAGTATGTAAATTTCTGACTCAATTCATATATAGTAAATATAAAATTTAAAAATTAGTTGCACTGTGCCAAGCACAGTGGCTTATTCCTATAATTCTAGCATTTTGGGAGACTGAGGAGGGAAGATTACATGAGGCCAGAGCACGAGTGAGATCCTGTCTCTACTAAAATAGGAAAATTAGTTGGGCACATGGCCTTCACCTGTAGTCCCAGCTACTCAGGAGGCGGAAGGCTGAGGCGTGAAATTGCTTGAGCCCAGGAGTGTGAGCTTACAGTGAGCTATAAAGATGCCCCTGTATTTTAGCTGTCTGGTTGAGAGAATGAGCTCTGCCTTAAAAAAAGAATTAAAAACAGTTGCTATATTTGCTGGTATATCTCTGAAAATTTTGGTCTTGGAAAATGGTGAGTGCTTTGGCTTGTTATTTGGGTGTGTGTCTTTATTTGTATATCAACATGTTTGGAGGTGTGCTTATGTCTGTGAATAAAAGCACAATT
>CAUYON010026788.1:0-16763 GCA_963573935.1 Arctocebus calabarensis | reverse complement strand
CCCTGGATAGAGTGCCGTGACATCACAGCTCACAGCAACCTCCAATTCCTGGGCTCAAGCGAGTCTCTTGCCTCTGCCTCCCAAGTAGCTGGGACTACAGGTGCCCGCCATAACACCTGGCCATTTTTGGGTTGCAGCCGTCATTGTTGTTTGGCAGGCCGGGCTGGATTCGAATCTGCCGCTCAGGTGTACGTGGCTGGTACCCTAGCCCACTAAGCCACAGGCGCCGAGTCTCTTATGTATTTCTAATCAAACAGGACAATAGTTGTAAATGACAATTTCAAACAGTAGAAAAAGAGGTCAATTTCTGTTTTCTGTGGCATGTATCACTCACATCAGACTATAGGTGATCAATAGACAAATGAACTTCATAATCACCACACATCTTACTGTTGTTATTAAAGCTAGCTAGGTACATTAGCCTTTAGTTTGGTTACAGGAAGGAAAAACTTATTTGGGGAAGGTCTATAAAAAAAATACTTAAAAGTTCATATTAAAGCTCAGCGCCTGAGGCTCAAGCAGCTACAGTGCCAGCCACTACACCTGAGCTGGCAGGTTCAAAGCCAGCCTGGGCCCGCCAAACAACAATGACGGCTGCAACCAAAAAATGGCTGGGCGTTGTGGCGGGCGCCTGTGGTCCCAGCTACTTGGGAGGCAGAGGCATGAGACTTGCTTGAGCCCAGGAACTGGAGGTTGCTGTGAGCTCTGATGCCATAGCACTCTATCCAGGGTGACAGCTTGAGGCTCTATCTCAAAAAAAAGAAAAGAAAAGAAACTGAAAACTTTCTAGAAATGATTAACCCTTCTGGATGTGATTAAGAACATTTGTGAATCATGGGAGGATGTCAAAATATCAAAATTAATAAGGATTGGAAGAAGTTTATTCTAATTCTCATGGATGACTTTGAGGGGTCCGAGACTTCAGTGGAGGCCGCTGCAGATGTGGTGGGAATAGCAAGAGAACTAGAATTGGAAGTGAAGCTTGTGACTGAATGCTGCAATCTCATGACAACATATGTACAATGAGTAGCTGCTCTCATGGATGAGCAAAGAAAGTGGTTTCTTGAGATGGAATCTACCCCTGGAGAAGATGCTGTGAACATTCTCGAAACGACAACAAAAAAATGTGGACTATTACATAAGCTTAATTGATAAAGTAGTGGTGGAGTTTGAGAGGAACTGACTCCAATTTTGAAAGAAGCTCTACTGTGGGTAAAATCCTATCAACAGCATGGCACACTACCAAGAAATCATCCATGAAAGGAAGAGTCAGTGCTCGCTTCAGCAGCACATATACTAAAATTGGAACGATATAGAGAAGATTAGCATGGCCTCTGCGCAAGGATGACACGCAAATTCGTGAAGCGTTCCATATTTTTTCAAGAATGGAAGAAAAAATATCCAATGTACTCAGCCCTACTATGAAACCAATTTATAGCTTTCATATGAAAGCTATAACCCAATTATAGCCCAAGAATATGAGGAAGGGGGGAGAAGGGGGGAGGATGGGTGGAGGGAAGGTAATTGGTGGGACCACACCTACGGTGCATCTTAGAAGGGTACATGTGAAATTTACTAAATGTAGAATATAAATATCTTAACACAATAACTAAGAAAATGCCGTGAAGGCTATGTTAACCAATTTGATAAAAATATTTCAAATTGTATATAAAACCAGCACATTGTAAAAAAAAAGAAAGGAAGGAAGGAAGAGTCAATCAATGCAGCAGACTTCATTGTCTTATTTAGAGAAACTGCCACAGCCACCCCAGCCTTCATCAACTACCACCCAGATCAACCCCCACATATCAACATCAAGGCAACACCCTTCACAAGCAAAAAGATTGCAACTCACTGAAGGTTCACATGATCCTCAGCATTTTTAGTTACATAGTTTTTTGTTTTTGTTTTTTTTGAGACAGAGTCTCACTTTGTTTTCTCACTCTCACTTTGTAGAGTGCAGGGGCCTCACAGCTCACAGCAACCTCAAACTCCTAGGCTCATGTGATTCTCTTGCCTCAGCCTCCTGAGTAGCTGGGACTACAGGCGCCCTCCATAGAGCCCTGCTATTTTTAGAGATGGAGTCTCAGAGTCTAGCTCTTGCTCAGGCTGGTCTCTAACTCCTGAGCTCAAGGGATCCACCCCCCCTTAGCCTCCCAGAATGCTAAGATTACAGGCATGAGCCACCTCCCCTGGCCTTACCTGGTACTTTTTTTATTTTTTATTTTTTTTAGAGACAGAGCCTCAAGCTGTCACCCTGGATAGAGTGCTGTGGCATCACAGCTCACAGCAACCTCCAATTCCTGGACTCAAGCGAGTCTCCTGCCTCTGCCTCCCAAGTAGCTGGGACTACAGGCGCCTGCTACAATGCCCGGCCATTTTTTGGTTGCAGCCGTCATTGTTGTTTAGCAGGCCTGGGCTGGATTCGAACCCGCCAGCTCAGGTGTATGTGGCTGGTGCCTTAGCCCGTTGAGCCACAGGCTCCAAGCCCCTTACCTGGTATTTTTTAATTAAGATATGTACATTGTATTTTTAGACATAGTGTTATTGCCTACTTCATAGACTATACTACAGTGTAAACATAATTTTTATATGCCCTGGGAAAACAAAAAAATTGGGTGATTCTTTTTTGTTTGTTTATTTTGGTTTTTGTTTTGTTTTTTTTGAGACAGAGTCTCAAGCTGTCACCCAGGGTAGTGCTGTGGCATCATAGCTCACAGCAATCTCCAACTCTTAGGCTCAAGCAATCCTTTTGCCTCAGTTTTTCTCTTTTTAGTAGAGGCAGGGTCTCTCTGTTGCTCAGGTTGGTCTCAAACACATGAGTTCAAGCAATCCACCCACCTCAACCTCCTAGAGTGGTAGGATTATAGGTGTGAGCCACTGCGTCTGGCCAGGGTGATTTGGTTTATTGAAATATTCACTTTATTACAATGGTCTGGAACTGAACCTGCACTATCTCTCAGGTATGCCAGTTTAAAGTATGCTGCTTTGGGTATGCCTTTTTTTTAAGAGGTGGGGATCTCACTATGTTGCCCAAATGAACTTGAATCCCTAGGCTCAAGTAATCCTCCTGCCTCAGCATCCAGAGTAGCTAGGACTACAGACATATGCCACTGTACCTGGTGGGATGCATTTTTTCAGATGAAAAGAGTTAAAAAAGTGAGTGAGTAATTACTAGAAAGTGCAGGCTGTGCTTACCTATGGGGGTGGCGGTGGGAGGGTTTTCTGAATGTGAAAGGGCACAGAGTGGTGACTGCTGGGATGAGGATGATGTTTTACGTATTAACCTTAGTGGTAGCTGTAAGGATGCCATTAAACTTTACGCTATTTTTTTCTGTGTGTGAACTATATTTTACAATAAAAGGGGATTTTAGAAAGGAACAACATTAGTCTTTTGAATTAAAAATTTTAGCTTTAGGGAAACTTTCTTTTTTTTCAATTTGAAAGTAGTCACTGTTTATTAACTGACCAGATTACAAAAATAATCAGGGGAGATACTTTAGTCCAGCAGTTCTCAACCTGTGAATCATGACCCACGGGAATGGTATTAAAGACTCGTGGCATTAGGAAGGCTGAGAACCACTGCTCTAGTCCATCCTTCTAACAAGCCTGTCGACTTGGCCTTTCCTGTTGCCCGCATCTCCACCTTCTGCAAAGTGGGTTTTCTTTTTCTTCATTCCACCCAAATGGAATGAAGACGATAAATTGAAGGGCCGCAGGAAGTTATTTGCTTCTGTAAAGCATTTCCAACAGTATAATTCTCATGAATCAGATCCTCCACGCAGATGACGCTGTATTTACCAAGAGATCCAGCAATCAAACTGTTATCAGTCAATGCAACTCACTTCTTATTGAAGTTGCCATAACACTTGTAGATTACCTCATTTACTGACTTCAGATTTGGGAACCCCCCTGCAACATACGGTTCTACAATCCTCAGCATGTTAATCAAAGCCTTGTGGAGCTTAACATCCGGCAAAGATGAAGAAGGCGCAACACCTGTCGGACCTTTGGACTCACACCCTCGATTCCTCGGATCCTGATGACAAACACCAATTTGGGTTCTGCTGGTACACAGAAGCTGCCTATGTTCCCTGTGATAATACTTGGCTTTTTCACAGATAAGCTTCCTCCTTTCCTTTCAAAGCATCTTTTGGGCACACTTCTTTCTCAGATGCTTGATCTTCAGCTCTGTGAAATTCCTTCACTTTTTTTTATGGGTTTCTGGCACAGTAAGAACCTTCATTGTCTTCTCTTCGACACCCTCCATGGTTGTAGCTGCTGGGAAAACTTTTTTTAAAAAGATCATGTACTCTTTCTCAGCTCTGTCATCTCTCTCCTGCCCTGCCCCTATGGTGTGTCAGGGTCTCAGTGGTCTCTGCTAGCTCCAGCCCAGCAACTTTCACACTGAGACTCACGTGTCCTGACTCAGCAGAGCAGGAGTGGATGTGTGTGGTTACACACATGCACGCACACACAAGTGGAGCTTCCCTCCCGACGCTTCAGGACAAGGAAGTGCCTTCCCTTCTCTCCCTAGACTGATGAGAAGAGAAACTCTGTGGTGTCAGCCCCCTTCAAAAGGGGCCCACTTCTTGCTCCCAGGTCTCCAGACTCACAGAATGTAGACTTGCTGGCTGTCCTAACAGGCACTCCCAGGAATGCTGCCTGTAGCCCGAGTGCCTGGCAGGGCCCTGGACTAAGCTGGACTAAGAATGTGTGCCGCTTAATGCTTTTGTTCTCAGCAATGTCCTTACTAGCCTGTTTTAATTTTTTGAGACAGGATCTAGCTACATTGTCCAGGCTGAACTCAAAGTCCTTGTGCTCAAGGGATCTCCCACCCTGGTGTCCTGGGTAGCTGGGACTGCAGGTGTGCACAGCATGCCTGGCTGACAATTTACTCTGGACACGTGACAGCATCCTGTTACACCACTGTTGGTGGAGCACATAATAGATGCTCCAGGCACTTGGTCAGTTGTTTTACATTCTTTTGCAGCGTTTTATCATTCACAGTACCTTATTTGATTCTCGTCCTATTCCAATGAAATAGATGGAAGGTAACTAATTATTTCTACTTTTCTTTTTCTTTCTTTTTTGGAACAAAATCTCACTTTTGCCCAGGCTAGAGGGCTGTGGCATCAGCCTAGCTCATAGCAACCGCATAAACTCCTGGATTTAATTGATCCTCCTGCCTCACCCTCAGGAGAGATGGGATTACAGGCACCTGCCACAAGGCCTGGCTCATTTTTCATAGAGACGGCATCTCACTGTTGCTCAGGTTGGTCTTGAACTCCTAAGCCAAGCGATCTTTCTGCCTCAGCCTTCTAGAGTTATAGGCGCGAGCCATGGTGCCCGGCCTATTTCCACTTTTCAAAGAGGCCACCGAGGTTCCTCAGGTTGAGAGTCCTGTCTAAATCTCTGTAAAGGGTTGGCTGGCACACCTTTGATTGCCTCCCATACCCACAGCCTGCCGATGGTAGATGGTATCTGCTAACCCAATCCCTACTGCACACCTGAGTTTGCCAGAGGTAATGACCTACCTCAAGGGCAGCCAACCTATAAGGCAGAGATATATGGGGTGGCCTGGAGCAAAATCTCTACTCAGACAGGAAGAGGGTAATTAGAGGGATAAGCGGATTAGCTTTGAAATATTTTGTGGGTAATATGGAAAGGATGTTGTTATTGCTGAAGGACACCAGATGAGAAGATCTTTGTCTTAGTCTGCTTTCTGTTGCTATAACTAAATACCACAGGCTGGGTAATTTCTAAAGAAAAGGTATCTATTCTTACAATTCTGGAGGCTGGAAAGTCCAAGGTTGAGGGGCCCACATCTGGAGAAGGCCTTTCTCCAGTATCACCCCGTGGAGGAGGGGAGAAGGGCAAGAGCAAATGGGAGGTCAAGGGAGGGAGGCCAAGCTTATCCTGGTATCAGGAACTCACTCCTGAAATAACTAGACCACTAAATTCCTACCTCCCAATACTGTTGCTTTGGGGATTAAATTTCCAACATGAACTCTGGGGGACAGATTCCAACCGTAGCAGCCATGCACAAATACCATAAATTATTAAGAATCATCATAAACAGGGAATATGAGTAAGAATAAGGTAACTATGAATAGAAAACACATATCTATCATGTACAAGTAGGAAGTGAGGTATTCAAATATTCTCAAATGGCCGGGCATTGTGGCAGGCGCCTGTAGTCCAGCTACTTGGGAGGCAGAGGTAGGAGACTCGCTTGAGCCCAGGAATTGGAGGTTGCTGTGAGCTGTGATGCCACGGTACTCTACCCAGGGAGACAGCTTGAGGCGTCTCAAAAACAGAAAAACAAATATTCTTGGCAGGAACACGGGAAGCAGAGGTCCCAAGTGACAAGTCCCCATGGTGATGGAGGCACCACTCCCACTGCCAAGTGGCTTAATCCAGACTCCAATTTGGTCTCCTCTCATTTCTTCTAAAGTTTGAACAGATGATCAGACTATAAGGACAGTGATCAAGGAAGACTGAGCCTAGAGGCAATGAAAACTATGTCTCATATGATTATAAGAATAAAGCCTTTGTTACCCAAAGTACCGATAGAAAAGTAGCATAGAGAAAATATGAAAATTAGAGAATGAATCCAGAATCCAGAATATCCTGTTAATCAGGATGGAGATATTTAAGGAAGGACGAGGAAGAGAGAAAAGAAGAAGAAGAGGAGGCAGAGGAGGAGGAGGGGAAGTTGGACTGGAGTGGGGGAAATGATAAAGAAAATTATGGAAGAAAACTTTCCACAAACAGTAGAGGTGGGTAAGGTCCAACTGAGTGCTCAGGGCAACAAATGAACAAATAACAACACCAAACACACAAAGCCATATAATCCCAGAACACCAGGGAAAAATAAAAGATTTAAGAAAGAAAAAATAGGGGATGCACAAAGGAATAGGCAAAATGACACTGGACCTTTCTCACTCATTTTCTAAGAGTTTTGTAAAAGTGTTTAAAAAATATATAAAAAACATACATATGTAATATGTATATATACATATATATCACATATATTTGTATGTGCGTAGGAAAAAATTCTAGAAAATTACCAACCAGTATATTAAGAGTGCTTATCTTTAAAGAATAAGAGTACTATGGTGGTTTCAAAGTCACAAGCAGTTCGGGACTCCTCTGTCCAAAAGGTGGGGCCCAATCTCCCTTCCACTGACAGCGGGCTAAACCGAGTGTTCCTGTGTGATTGCTAAGATTAGGCCATAGAAGACATTCAGCCTTTCCTTGCCCCATCTTTTGGATTTTTCACTCTAAGGAAAGGCCGCTTTCATGTTATAAAGTCACCCAAGCAGTGCTACTGGAAAGTTCACATGTTGAAGAATCTGAGACCTCTGCCAACAACCAGTGCTCACTCACCAGGTGTGTGAGCGAGTCACGTGACAGTGGATCCTCCAGCCCCCGTCAAGCCTTCAGATGACTCCTGTCCCGGTGGGCATTGTGACTGCCATCTATGAGAAACCTTGTGCCAAGAGCCGTCCAGCTAAGCCACTCTGGATTTCTGACCCACAGAAACTGTGTGAGATAATAATGTTTACTAAAAAAAGTCGTTTTTTAAACGATTAACTTTTGGGGATTTGTTGGTATGGCGGTAGATAACTAAAATAAGTATAAACAAGGAATAATAAAGGAGAACATTTTACTTTTCAAATTTTTATATTTCTCTTTATTATTTACATTTTTATAAATGGTATTTGTAATTAGTAAATAAAAATTTAAGGTAAAGGGAAAGGGAACCTTAAGAAAAAATATTAACTCATTATTTGTTGAATTGAGAAAGAATAATACATATTTCAAAAAAATTGGTATACGTATACCATGGAATACTATTCAGCCACTAAAAACGATGGAGACTTTACATCTTTTGAATTAACCTGAATGGGGGCAGAACAAAAAATATGTACGAAGCAGCATGAGCAAGAGTGAGACTCTGTTTCTAAAAATAGTCAGGAATTGTGGCCAGCACTTTAGTCCCAGCTACTCAGGAGGCTGAGACAAGAGGATGGCTTGAGCCCAAGAGTTTGAGGTTGCTGTGAGCTATGATGCTATAGCACTCTAACAAAGTGAGACGCTTTTCTAAAAAAAAGTAAGAAACTCTTTCAAAAACTAGGGCTGGGGCTTGAGTATGATGACTCATGCCTGTGATCATAACAATCTGGGAGGCTGAGGTGGGAGGACTGCTTGAGGTCAGGAGTTGAAGACCAGCTTGAGCAAGAGTAAGACCCTGTCTCTACTAAAAATAGCAAAAATTATCTGGGCACCATGGCACATTCCTGTAGTAATAGCTACTCGGGAGGCTGAGGTAGGAGAATTGCTTGAGTTTAAGAGTTTGAGGTTACAATGAGCTATGATGACCCCCCTGCACTCTAGCTTGGCTTGTAGAGTGAGATTCTATTTCATAAAACAAACACACAAAAAGTCTAGGGCTGGGCAGGGTGGCTCACGCCTGTAATCCCAACAATTTTGGAGGTTGAGTTGGGAGAAGTACTTGAAGTCAGGAATTTGAGACCAGCCTGGGCAACATACCAAGACTCCTGTCTCTACAAAGTGTTTTGTAAAAATTATCTAGGTGTGGTGGCACATGCCTGTGCTCCCTGCTACTCAGGAGGCCAAGGCAGGAGAATTGCTTGAGCCTGGCAGTTTGAGGTTACAGTGACCTATCATCACACCACTACATTCCAACCTGGATGACACAGGGAGACCCTGTCTCTAAAAGTAAACAAACAAACAAATAAATAAAAGAAACTCTTTCAATAACTGGTAGTGGCAACTGTATGCCTATGTAAGAGAACAGATGAAATTCATATTAAATATCTTTCCTGGTGAAATAAAACATAAGACAGTGCTGGTCATCAATCATTATTCTCACCAATATTCTGACTGAATATTTTCTAGTTATCCTGATTTGTAGAGGAAGAGACGACAGAAGAGCATATCTTTCTGTTGCATAAAAATTTACGTTTTCATTAACAAGAGAAGAACTTCTTTCTGATGTTTTTCCTTTGAGAACCAGTGCTTGAACTTGGCAGAATTGATTAATATAACGTCCCTAGTTTAGACACCCGTTAAAGAAGTTAAGTAAGTATTTAACTTCTACTTCTTTCTCGTCACCTGCATAACCCTTCTCTGAGTCACTCCCATCGGAACTCCAGTATTTGTCTTTTGCTGGAGTCATTTCTTCTCTTCTATCTAATTATTTTATGTCTGTACTCCTTGGGCAAACCCAACAACTCGGTCTAGCCGGGTTGCAGGGTAAGGACTGCCTAGAAAAATACCATTGGCTTAATGACTTCCCCTGTTCATAGTTCCATTTAATTCCTGTTTGAGCTAATGGTACCAGGGGACTGATGTCTGCTTCCTGTAACCAATATTCCCATCATTTCTTCCTCTCCACTTAAAACATTCTTTAGCTCTCACTGAAGTTAAGAGCCCCAGAGTTCTTTGTGTGAGTATTGTATGTACTATTATATGGATTTTATACATGTACCAGATTGTGTTTGAAGTGTTTATTAATCTTGCCTGTTATATAAACTAAACATCTGCAATTTTCCATATGTAATGGTACCATCAAGGGAGGAAAGAGTGTAAGAGAAGGGGAAAAAAAATCATTAAAAAGAGAATGTTGGAAGTGTATATTCAAGGAAACGTGAATCTATGCTCCTAGGAATATAATATTAAAAAAGAATGGTGGGCTAAGACAAAGGAACTTAGACCTAGACCAAATGTCTGAAAAGTTAAAGTAATTGTTCTCCTTGAATCACATCATCAACCCGAGTTGGGGGATTCAGGGCCATTCTAGTCACGACCATGGCAGCTAACAACACAAAGAGCAATACAACTACTGTCAACCTGTTCTTTGTCATTTTTAGTGCTCAGGCTTAATTAGCATTCAGATAGGAACCGGACATCTCTTTGACACACTGTAAAACGTGTTGGTCAAAGATCTATCCTCTACTGGTCCCCTTTGCTAATTCAAAGTATCCACCGTAACTTTCCCAGAAGTCAAGCTCTATGCTGCTTTGACTACAGAAAACAGAGTTTTTGGGTACTGACTGTTTTATGGCCTCCTTCGGACTGTAGTGGGCAAATAGAGTGAGATAAAGTCCAAAGAAACTGGCTCAGAAATCCCCATGCTGGTGTGGATTCATTTGGCCCTTTGATGTTCTTTTTGTTTTTCTGTTGGAATGTTTCAAATATGCACTTAAGTCACCCGTAGAAAAGGCTGCTAATGTAAATAGACCTGTGCTTAGAATGGGCTGTCATCTTAACCTTCCCAGAGAAGCGAAACCCATAAAAACACAAAGGGTCAATTAGAATTACCTTTTCTGTTTCCTTTAAATATGAGAGGTTGCAGAGTTCAGATTGCCCTTTCCTTCGTTTCTCTTTATTTATCCAGGTGACTTAAATTTTGGCTATTAAAAGAAGGGGTTAACCCTTAACTCTAGGACATTCCTCTTAAAATTAAGTTTTGACTTCCACATTTAACTGATTGTTTTTAAGAGTGCGATTTGGGTCTCTGATGCTTTATCTTCACAGTGATTTTCATTTTTAAGAAACCTACAGCAACACAGAAGTAATCAGAAGTACTTGCACTCATGCTGTAAATGCCATTTTCATGTTTAAAAAATATTTCTTGGCTCGGTGCCTGTAGCTCAGCGGTTAGGGTGCTGGCCACATACACCAGGGCTGGTAGGTTCGAACCAGGCCCGGGGCTTGCTAAATAACAATGACAACTACAACCAAAAAATAGCCGGCGCCTATTGTGGTGGGCGCCTGTAGTCCCAGCTACTTGGGAGGCTGAGGCAAGAGAATCGCTTAAGCCCCAGAGTTGGAGGTTGCTGTGAGCCGTGACGCCACGGCACTCTACCAAAGGGTGACAAAGTGAGACTCTCTCAAAAAAAAATTTTTTTTCACATGAAAGAAAAAAAGTGAGAAACAAGGGGAAAAAAATCCATAATCTATACTTCACAGACAAATCCTGCTGAAATAGACCTAACCAGAAATGAGATGGGGGATTGACCTATCCAAACATATCCAGGTTGGTATGTTGAAGGTGGTGTGTACTTGAACCAAGATTACTGCCACAGTTTACAGACTGTCTTTTACATGAAACATTATATCACAAGTATTTTTTAGGTACAGTATTCATAGAAGACAGAATTGTATTCCTTCAGATTTATAATGGGTTTTTTTTTAGAATGCACACAGAGAAATCAAAATCTAGCTATATTGTATCAACATCACCAACTTTGGTTGAATACTTAAGGTCTTACTGCTAACTATGTAGTAGAAATAAGTCATATGTGCTCTTCAGTGTGTAATCCTAGCACTCCAGGAGTTCGAAGGGGGTGGATAACTTGACCTCATGAGTGCGAGACCCCCGTCTCTACTAAAAAGAAAAACTGAGGCTGGAGGATCACTTGAGCCCAAGAGTTGGAGGTTGCTGAGAGCTATGACACCACGGTACTCTACCCAGGAGTGACAACTTGAGACTCTGTCTCAAAATAAATAAATAAATAAATAAAATAAAGGTTACCTTTTTAAAAAAATAAAGTACTGTTCTGGAATTTAGCTATGGCAAATATTGCCTAGTAAACATTATTCAGAGACATGGTAATAATAACAATGTTGCAATAGAATTTGATATTCTAGCATAGTGTTTTATTGCTGTTAGATGATATTCAACTGGCCTTAAAAGGATATATTTTTATTAATAAATCTAGTTGATTTATATGGAGGAGCATATAGAACATCTAAATATTTTAACTATAGCTTTTTTTTCCAAAATTAAATTTTATTTGGGGAAAATAAATGTTCATTTCAAAGAGATGCTGCCTTTATTTTCATGTATGACTAGAATAGGTTCGTTTCTTTCGTACTTAGGAACATTCTGATGTTTTCTAAGTAACACTGGTGGTGGGGGTGGGAAAATAGAATGTTGTGAATTCACTCAAGACGAAATGTGAAATACAGAAAAGCTCTAGAAAATTTCTCAAGATTTTCCCAAGGGTTAGCATATGACACCATAAGTAGCTTGTCCTCAGATCTCTGCTTCCCCAAGCTCCTCTACCAGGAGTGACAAATGGTTCCATCCTCCACACCAGAAAACCTATTTCACCCTTTTAACATGACTTCACCAGATGACCAGAGTGCCATCAGAGACCTGCCAGAAGTCTCCTGGGATCACGTGATGCTCCTTTCTACTCTGTCTTTATACTTGGTTGTTTAAGCAGAGAAGAGCAACAGAAGAACAGAATAGGCTGGGTTATGCTGCAGGAACGATGCCACCAAATCTCAGTGGCTGCAAATAAAATGTGTCTTTTTTTCTACAGTTTTTGGCCAGGGCTGGGTTTGAACCCACCAGCTCCCGCATATGGGGCCAGCACCTTACTCCGTTGAGCCACATGCGCCACCCCAGGATTACATTTAATTGCATATAACAGAACCCCAAATGCAGTGGCCTACCTAAATGGAATTTATTTTTCTCATGTCATAAGAAGTCTAGAGATACCAGGTAGATAGCCCACTACTGGACTGCTGCTTGGAGTCATCAAGGACTCAGGTTCCCATGAGCTTCCTGCACTACCCTCCTTAGCATATAGCTTTTGTCTTCTTGGTTGCAAGATGGCTGCTTTTCTTCCAGTTTCTCCATTCCAGACAGAATGAAAAAGGAAGGGCAAAGAGCAAAATATACATGCTGGCTGGGTTAGTCCCCTTTTCATCGGAATCTGCCACTTTCTTGGAAATGTCTTTCTGTAGAATCATATGGTCACCATAGCTGTAAGGGAGCCTGCAGGTGGGAGTATTTGAGTTGGGAACATTGCCACCCCAAACAAAATCATGTTCTGTTAATACAAAAAGAAGGGTAGAATGAATACCCTTCCTGGATAGAGAACTAGCAATATCCTTCATGGAGAGTTAAGTGCATTCTCAGATTTTTGTACCAAAACTAAGATATACTTACTGATTTTTTTCCCCTGGGTTTTCTTCCCCCATTCTACACAGTAAGAAATTGAGGCACAGAGAGAGGGCTTAAATAACTTACCTGATGACAGGTGGCTAAACTGGAATTCTAAGCTAGGAATCCTTTGGAAGCTGATTCTCAAGTATCACAAAAGGCAAACATCTGAAGATGGACAACTTTGGAGGTTGGTTCTGGGTACAGACCAGGCCTCTTGGGCAATCTGCCGGCAGGTCCCAATGGGAGGCAGTTATGGTGTCATACATTCCCCGCTGTAATCACATACTCTCAGACTCCAAATAGTCTTAAAAGCAGCTTGGACAAGCATCTGTATTAGTTTGCTAGTGAGGCAGAGTTCATAAGTCCACAAACCTTGGCACTTCGTTGGTTCTCAGCCACAAGGTGGGTTGGGGGAAGGAGAGTCAAAGGTGTGGCCTTTCTGCCCTCTGGGCTTAGAGTAGGTGTTCCAGGCTCAGAATAAGGCACTTCAGGTTCACAGAAAAACAAATATCTACAAAAATTTAAACAGCCATTAAAATGTGAGTTTTTTGTACTCATCCTGTTATCTTTATTCGTTGTTTTAGTTAACTTTAATAGCTCCTGGCCTTTAGTAAAAATGTGAAGTATAGCAGCAGGAAGAAAGGCACCGCTCTGGGAAGGAGAGCAGAGGCTGGGAGCCAGCCAGTGTTCTCAGGTTGTAAAATAAAATCTCTAGGCCAATCGGACACTGGCCTCCGGCCATGGCAGTGATTAATGCCAGGGCTGTACAAAGTGCTACGGTGGGAATGGCTAGTCAGGTATTGTGTATATGTGTGACTTGTTTTTTTTCTTAAAGCAGCTTAATATGAAACACATAATTTTCAATTGTTTTGGAATCGAAAATAAAATTCAAGGCTCATTTACTTTTCTCTTTTAAGAAAGAGATAAAGTTACTTAACTTTATCGAAGAAAAGGAGCCTAAGTAAAGTTAAACTCTGAACCAATTATATTACTCCAAGTCTCCTTCGATCTTTGTTAATATATAATACGTTAGTACATTTTTACATAAATGTAATTAGTGTAGAAGACATACAATTCTGGGATTCTATTTCTTTCACTTAATCTTATTTCACAGGAACATTTTCATACTTATTTGAAACATATGTTCTTGGTTTTGTTTTAGCTTTAGAGTATTCTGTTACATTGATCTAACATAGTTCACTTAATAATCCCCTCATTGTTGGGTGGATGGGCTGTATTCATAGTGTTGCTGTTATAAATGATGCTACTTCCTACATTTTTGGGGGAATTCTCTGTCTTTTTTGCTTTTAGATTCTTAGGATTATGTTCCCCAGTGTTGTTTAGCCGGTGAGTATAGTTACGTATCTCTTGGCTGTGCTCTGACTCAGTAACATCAGCACTGTAGGAATGTGTAACACCTGCTTTTCCACAGCCCTGGATGTGCCAACTGTTTACCTGCTGTTTACCTCTCAGCTCCACATGGTCTCACTATACTCTGCTTCATCATACTGGGGCTAGGAGCCAGCAAACTACATTTCCTGGGCTTCAGTTTTACCTGGCTTCCTGTTAGGTTCTGCCAATAGAGATGGCAGAAAAGAAGAAAGTGGAAGGAGTGGGGAAGCCATTTTTTTCCTTTCTTTCTGCTGCTGGCAGTATCTTCTGAAGTGACTTCATTTCTGGATGCCCTCTCCCTGGTGTCCCCAGAATGCTGTCTGGCTCTCCCCCGTGACACAGTGAGAAGTGCTGGTGCTGTTGGAGAGCTATATCCTCCTCTGTGATCTTTGTGCTCTGGGAGCTGTTTTCTGTCTTTCTGTCCTTGTTAATCTCAGGGTTAACCTGAGTTTTTGACCATTCAGTTGTCCTAGCAATATGGTTTCCAGTATTAAATGTCCTCTCTTTGGGCTCGGTGCCTGTGGCTCAGGGAGCTAAGGCGCCAGCCATGTAAACCTGAGCTGGTGGGTTCGAATCCAGCCTGGGCCCGCCAACCAACAATGACGGCTGCAACCCAAACAAAAATAGCCGGGCGTTGTGGCCGGCGCCTGTAGTCCCAGCTACTTGGGAGGCAGAGGCAGGAGACTCACTTGAGCCCAGGAATTGGAGGTTGCTGTGAGCTGTAATGCCACGAAACTCTACCCAGGACGACAGCTTGAGGCTCTGTCTCAAAAAAAAAAAAAAAAAAAAAAAGAATAAATGTCCTCTCTTTGAAATAAAGACCTACCTTGGGGGCGGCGCCTATGGCCAAAGGAGTAGGGCACCGGCCCCATATGCCGGAGGCGGCAGGTTCAAACCCAGCCCCGGCCAAAAAAAAAAAAAAACCTACCTTGGTTTCTAGTTTGCTGACTAGATCCCGATTTATAAGCTGAGTCTTACAACTCTCTATATATTTTATTAGGTTAATGTGAGTATAATAGCATCCTAAAGTCTTATCTTGTTGTTCTTCAAATTGTCAGTAAAAATTGTTTTTTAAAAACTGTAGACATTTATTGATTTGTATAATTGTTTTTATTTGTTTTTTGAGACAGGGCCCCTCCGTGTCAGGCTAGAGTGCAGTGAATAGCCACGGTACGCCAGCCTGGGTGACAGAGAAAAAGGCATAGAGAGAGACTTGAGATAGACGGAGAAGACATACACACAGGAGAGGATCTTGTGAAGATGGAGGGAGAGACTGTAGTTATGAAGCCATAAACCAAGCAATGCCTGGAACTGTCTGCAGCTGGAAGGGGAAAGGAAGGACTCTCTCTCTGAGCCTCTGGAAGGGGCATGGGCACGTTGGCCTTGCCGACACCTTGATTTTGAACTTCTGTCGTTCTAAGCCACCCAGTTGGTGGCAGTTTTGTTGTAGCACCATAGGAAACTAATACAAATATTACACAATCTCAGTACTGTTAAAAACTACTTTTCTTTATTTCATTCGTAGTAGTCAAAGCACTTATGCATTCAAAGGGAAAAAGGTCACCCAAATATTGTCTTTAGATAATTGGCTTTCAGATGATTTTTACTTGTATCTCTCATTTATTTTTTATTTGTTCCCACTTTTTTTTATGTGCGATTTATTGTAAGTTGTTCTTGTTCTATTTTTTAGTTTTATTTTGCTGATGGTTCTAATAATCCTTATAATTAGGCCTCTGTCTGATTCATGGTCAGGGAAAAATAGTTATCAGTTTCTTATTGAGCCAAGACTCTTACAGTTAATTTAAATCTATCTGTTTTTTCTTCTCAATTCTCCTTTTTAAAAAAAATGTTTAATCTATCTATTATTCTGTTTTCTTTCCTTTCTTTCACTTTCTTTTTTACTGGCAATTCCTGGCCCATTTTCCTTTTTTTAATTGTGGTTTTAAAAAAACCCCACATAACGGGCGGTGCCTGTGGCTCAAAGGAGTAGGGCGCCAGCCCCATATGCTGGAGGCTGCTGGTTCAAACCCAGCCCTGGCCAAAAAAAAAAAAAACTGCAAAAAGAAAAGAAAAAGAAAAAACCCACATAACTTGTTTTATTTACCATCAAGGAGCCCTTGATTATTTTCTCCCATATTAAAAGGATTTGTTGTGAAAAATTTAGATGCAGTCAAAAGGCTGTACTCAAGGATACAGAAGGCCATTAGCCCCAAGGTCACACTTTTCCCCTTCTCATTGACACCCCCCCCCCCAACCTGGTGGCTCCTAGCTGTTCACTATCATTGGTTTAGAAGTGGACATTTGATCTCAGGTGGGCCGATCAGGGTGAATTTCAGGACTCTTACTTAGCATGTTGATATAAATGAGGAAGCACATA
>CAUYON010026785.1:0-48023 GCA_963573935.1 Arctocebus calabarensis | reverse complement strand
GTGCAGCCCACAGCCAAACAATATTAGCTCCATCTGGCTCAGCGGCGCAGACTTGGGCCCTACACAATGCTTAAAGTCCTCTGCACTCCTGCCCAAGTCCTCCCAAGGTAGTACAACTGAGTGCCAAGTCCAAAAAAAACCAAAACAGCTCACAGGTAAGGCCCCTCCAGTCTGCAATCTCACTGCTACTGTACTTACAGTTGCCAGCAGGATTAGACTGAATGAAGACATGCAAACACTTGCCAGTTCTCCACTGCTTTTGTCCTCCTCATGGGGTCCAGAAGTCCCTGTGTCCCCAAAGGGATGTTTTTGGGCAGATCCAGAGATGCCTGGAGACTTCTCTATCCGTGCAAGGAACTGGACTTCTCCTTCCAGTTGCAAGGAAGCTTTTATTTGGCTGCCATCTTGGCCCCCCCCCCCATTATTTTTCAATTATTGTTTTCCCTAAAAAAGATTGAAAGGGCAAACACCAAAACATTAAGCGTAGGCAGGTCTCTGGGTGACTGGATTATTGGAAATTTTAAAAGTTCTTCTTTATATTTTCCTATATTTTCTAAATTTTTTCTAATAGATGGTATCACTTTGATAATCTAAAAAAAAAAAGTTAAGTTTCTTATCTTGAGTTGATCTGTTTGAAACTAGAAGCTAAATATGCCTAACTAAAATAAAAGTACAGGAAAGGTACCCCACCAGAAAACAAAGCTTACATTATGCCCAGACCAGGAACAGACCACAGCTGCGAGAGTCAATTCAGTAGGTGAATCTAAAATTCAACAATTTAAGGAACATGAACTAGAATCCCAGAGAGCCCCCTGATTGTCATGTTGGGATTAAAACCAATGTCACTTATGCCTCCCAGGACAAGCATTAGAACAGAGAAGCTACTCTGAAATGTCACTCGGATTTTACCAAGGGACTCTTGAAGGCAAAAACTTAGTGGAAACACAAGTTTTCAAGTTAACAGTGGGCTTGGTTATTATATAAATTAAAATGAATTTCAACCTCCTACCCTTGAGCAAATCTTTCTCAATATCCTCCATAATATGGCTAAATCAACTTTATTTTTGTCACCATATCCCCCCAAAGATGTCGAATGTAATGCTTTTAAAACACTGAAATGCTCAAAATATCAATAAGAAAGGAGGTCAATGATTATTACTGAAAAATTCACAAACTTTGATCAGTGCTGAAATCATTAAGAGCTCATAAAACATGATGTCTTTGCAATTGCAGGGGTGAAGGAGTGACTGGCAAGACATCAAATGGATGGCAGGTGTCTGAGAGCCCTGGAGGGTGACATGCAGCACACAAAAAGAAAGGGCACTTACACTTGAGGGTTCTCCCTAACTTTAGCCTGCTGAAAAAACACAGGCTTTGGGAAGGACCCCACCACTGTAGTGGAGCACGGCTCTGCATCAGTAACATCAGTAACACCACACAAACAAAAGGGCAAAGGCCAGGAGAATTCAGACTGGTGAATGATTTAACGTCTGCCATCTATACAATATCCTCAGGAATATGGTCATGTCCCCACGAGTCCTGAAAGCCTCTGCACCCTCATCTCTTCTCAGAAATGTATGGCTTGTTTCTTGACACCCTCCCATCTCCCAATTATAAGAGTGCCTAGTGAGAGAGACAATTCCAAGTTGGCAAAGGCATCATACAGAAGACCAAATCTTAGGGAACACTACAGAGCCCATCAGAGAATCAGCTTACAGGAAATGAGGATAGCTCAATGTCACACAGCACCCTTCCCACACAAATGCCTGGAAGTGTTGCTCTACCTGCAGCCCCCAAAGCTGCTGCCGCATCCCATACACACTAGTTTAGTATTTCAGTGGTGCAGAAAAATGGCTTTCGCAGTATCAGAAACAGTACTATACTGCACTTTTAAAACCCTCTTAAGGCCGGGTGTAGTGACTCTAGCCTGTAATACTAGCACTCTGGGAGGCTGAGGTGAGTGGACCACTCAAGCTCAGGAGTTTGAGACCAGCCTAAGCAAAGCAAGACCTCGTCTCTACTAAAAATAGAAAAACTAGTTGGGTGTTGTGAGCGCCTGTAGTCCCAGTTACTGAGGCAGGAGAATTGCTTGAGTCAAAGAGTTTGAGGTTGCTGTGAGTTATGATGTCATGGCAATCTACCTAGGGTGACAGAGACTCTGCCCCCATTCCCCCCAAAAAACTATCTTAAAATGAAATTTTAACACATACATATCTAACACATATAATACACATAACTGGGTGTGAAAACCCTAACACGACATCCCATCTATAATAGAAAGGAGAACTAAGAAGAAAGTGGGTTATAGTGCATTAATCTGAATTTCAGTATTAACGAGCTGATGTCTGGGTATGCTACAAGACACAACAGTGAAATAATGGGAGGCCGGGTCCTCCCCATGAACACACAGCTGCTAATGCAGATTACTCAGACACTGCAAAAGCATTCCTACTGCACACAAGTTTTTCCGAAATGGCAAGTAATACTTGAAAAAAATTAAGAAAATACAATCTTTCCAGATTGGCAGTCACATTCCTAGAAACCTCAGTAAATACTAAAACCATATACATAGAAGAGTTGGGTTCTAAGACCAAATATCATATCCCAAAATTTTCACCTGTACGACTCTCTAGTAGGCATCTGAAAATTGTGGGAGATGGTATAATTCCCTGCATGGCAGGCAGTGCTTCTGGACCCTGTCCAGTGAGGCCAGGGGTACCTCCCAATCACTGTGCCGCCCACATCACTGCTATGGGGGGTATTCTTCCCCATGACAGCCATTCTTTTCAACCAAACTTGCCCCCATGCAACAAAGTGCCCCTGAAGGCTAAAATCATCCATATAAATTGTGTTCATTTAAGGCTGTTTATTCAGATAGACCCTAAAAAAATTTTCCACCCATGAATTTCTTGGCACTTGCATGCTGTGTGTGAGCGGGAATACCTCTCATCCTTTCCTCTTGATATGTCACATGCCCCCCTTTAGAGTACGTGGACAAGTACAAACTCCAAAGACAAACTGGCCTACAATAAGTGTTTCAAGCTCAAGCTTCTACTCACACTCAGAGAGAAGACATGAACCTCACCCATAATGAAAGAAGAGTGATTTTACCAGAATGTTCTATCATGAGTGATTGTATGACTTATTAGAAAAATAAGTTTATTCAATTAGTTCACAGCCCAAATAAAACATACCTACAAATCCTAGAATAAGCAAAAATAGTAAGTCACATTAGCCATTTGGTCTTGAAAAATGCAGCAATCTGGGTGGTGCTTGTGGCTCAGTGGGTAGGGCGCCGCCCCCATATACTGAGGGTGGTGGGTTCAAACGTGGACCCGGCCAAACTGCAAAAAAAGAAAAATGCAGTAATCCCTGCCATTAAATGACGTGATTAAGGTCTTCCTGCTTAACTTTTGTTAAGCCTTTGCAAATAGACCATATTCATACAAATACTGCTAGTTGCATATTTAATTAAAAGCTATCCAACTATAACAGAAACATGGTGTAGCCTCTTTGGAAAACAATCTGCCACTTCTTAAAATTATTAAATTTACCATATGACTCCCAGGTAGCTACCCAAGAGAAATGGAAACATATATCTAAGCAAAAACGTGTTGTGAGTCTCATAGCAACATTATTCACAACAAACTAAAAACAACCCAAATGTGTATCAACTGGTGAATAGACAAGATGTGGTATATCCAAACCATGAACTACTACTCAGGAATAAAAAGGAACCACTGGAGCATACCATAGCATGATGTACCTTAAAAACATGCTAAGTGCAAGGAGGAAAATGCAAAAGAGAACATATTACATAATCCCATTGATTAAGAAATGTCCAAAAAAATGCAAATCTATAGAAAAAACTAGATTACTGGTTGCCTAGGGATGGAGAGCGGGGAAACCAGGGAGTGATTACTGATGGGTACCAAGGGTTTTTCTGGGATGACAGAAATGTTCTAAAACTGGATTGTGGTGATGGTTGCATAACTTAACTAAATTACTAAAAATCAGTGAATTGTTTATGGTATGTAAATTATACCTCAAAACTATTTAAAACACACATATATCCACAAAAAACCTACAGCTAAAGCCCTGGGCAGCTATGAAGTGCTAAATCTGTGTTTTGGTTTTGCTTCTTACTTTCTTGACTTCAGAGTGGAAATGCTGACATCAGACCATTAGCATTATGAGAACGCAGAATTTTGCTACTCCATTTCCTCTTAAAGATAATAAAGGAGCATGGGGGAAGGGAGACATGTAGGGGGAGCAAATAAATCTGCTCTTTTCTCATTACAGAGTTCAAACTGGGTCACAGCCCTATTATACTGCAACCACGCACAGCTTACTTATTACTGCTGGCTGCCGGCGGGGGCAGTGCTGGGGCCTGGGAACTGCAGAGTCCACTAACAATTATGACCACCACCCTAGGAATACAGGATTTTTTAAATGGGCAAACTCACACAAGACACCTATGCTAAGCGTGATAAATGTCACTCTGAACAATTAAGGAATGAGAAACTAGGGGAATTATCACTTAGAATCTAACACAAGCCACTTATCTCCCAAACCTCAGTTAGGTTTTACTTGTTAAAATCAGTTATCAACTTAATAATTACACGTAATGAAAATATCAACCTGGTAACCAGCAGACCATGCACAATGACCTAAGATGACCTATCTTACTTCTCTGTCTATCTCCTGACGATTTAACCTTTGCCAGGAACCTACTCCTAACTCACTGCTCTAACTAGCTGTGTTGGGGTTAATGGCCAACATACCAGTTCTGCTCTGCAAACTCATAACAACCCCTGTGTATGACATGGCACTGAATGGAATACAGTACAGTGACACTGCTTTGGACAAAGAAGTAACTTTGGCCACATCTGCACCAGCTATGGCTGATAGTATTTATTAAAGATGGCTGGAAGGGGCAAGGGAGACCAGCACATGGAAAACAGATCATGGAAGGAGGAAGAGCAAGGACAAGCTGGTAAGTCTTTAAGGTTTTCTGACCAGCCAGAGCCAGAACACCAAGACTGCCCCAGCCACCTGCTCAGAGGATCAAGTCAAGAAAGCAAGAAAGAAAAAAAAAAAAGAAAGCAAGAAAGACCATCTTTATAACTCCCTGTATGGAAGTTTTTGAATGGGAAAACAAAATAGCAATAAGCTTATAAATAAGAGGGCTTATAGAACAGAAATGGTATGGAATTATTTTTAGTTGAAATTGACAGAACAAAAATCCACCTTATGAAAAATGGCTCAGTGGGTAGGGCACCGGCCCCATATGCCAGAGGTGGTGGGTTCAAACCCAGCCCCAGCCAAAAACTGCAAAAAAAAAAAAAAAAAAAAAAAGAAGAAGAGTCAAACAAGCAAGAAATTGGAAATGCTATGTTTATCCCCTCCTTTCTGACCACCCCCTTGTGCATTTCCTCTACTTTGAGAAGAAAGGCATGAAACTGTTCTCCCCGTCTATGTTCCCCCTCCATGCAGAGTCTCAGTAGCACATGGGGACGCATGCCTGAGCCTCAAGTATGAAACATCACTTGAGCAGGCAGTATTCACACAAGGCTCACACAGACTCCAAGTCTGGAAACTGCTGTGGCTAAGAGCTGGGTGACACTTCCCTTGGCCTAGGAAATCCCTAAAGTTGCTCTCACTGCTGATAGAGAGGAAGCGCACTGCCTGAGAGAAAGCCGTGAGAATGTTCCAGAAACCATGTGAAGCTCCATGGAAGCAATGCTGCCCCTCACTGCATGTGAGCTTGTAGCTGCACTGCTGTTCTTTGTCAACAGAGGTAAGAAAATTCCAAGAATGCCAAGGAATAATGAAAACAGCCAGCAGCATTTTCTCATGATTCATTCCCTATGTTCTCTCTCCTTCTTTACTATATAAAACAGTGGTTCTCAACCTTCCTAATGCCACAGCCCTTTAATACAGTTCCTATGGGTTGTGACCCACAGGTTAAGAACTGCTGATCTAAAAGAAACTTCACCAGAAAAAGGATGGATCAGGTAAGGAAAAGTGGCAAGCTGCACAACCTGACAGAGCTGCCTGGCTAATCTAACACCTGACATGAAAATCAAAAATTAAAAAAAATTCCTTTCCCCATAAAAAATTCAAGCATGCTCATAATTTAGAGGGCACATGGAGTTTCAATTCTTAGCAATTAGGAAGTCAGCATCAGTCCACTGGGCTTTGTCCAATGACCCTTTTAACTACTCGAAAATGATGTCTGACTATCAAGTAATGTTATGGCTTACCTATAAAAATTTCATTTAAGAAAATATTGATCCTTGATTACATAAGCAAGGCCATTCTGAGAAGCCTTTTTAAATCATGCATAACCCATTACTCACAGTAAAGCCAAACACTAGACCCATTTCTTCATTGTCTAAGTGGATTTCTGTTCGTAAGTCAGTGCTTAGGGAAAGTTATTAACTATCCCAAGCCAATTCTACACAAGAATAATGTTATCGTAAACTCGGAACTCTATAGTTGTGTGTGCATGGGGCAGGGTTTGGGGGGGGGGGGGGATGTCACAAAACTTTTTTTTTTTGCTGCTTCCTGGAATTCTTCAGGGCTCAGGACACCAGGCATTTTTTTTTATGGGTAACTTGACCTTTGGTAACTTAAGCTCACTAAGACCTCAATCAAATCAATAAAACAGTTCCAATGACCTCAACTACACCTCCCTTTGGAAGAGTCTAGTAGAAACTTCCAACAGAAACTGAGGCAGTGTTTGTTGGGGGCAGAGTGGCTCTATGGGGCAGTTTCCAGGAAGTGCATCTCTGCACTTGTGGCTGGTTCTGCCACACAAGTAGCTAGGCTGCCTCCCTGGTCTTAAGGCTGGGGACACTCAGCTGTCCTGCAAACACTACTCTGGTATGTTCCAAACATATGCCCTGACGGCCATTCTTCCTGGACCTACATTTCTTGGCCTATCTTATTAGTTCTCAGGGATCCTTCTCTTCTCTAATACACTATAGATAGCAAATGACCAAAGTCTGAAAACTTTGGTACTAGAAAAAGCCCATCACTGGTTACAGTAAGACTACAATCTGTGAGTAAACACCCAACGGCAGCTATTTGCTAAACGTTTTACTATTACGTTTATTTTACAGATGAATAAACTTAGGCTTATACCAACCTACCCTGCCCAATGTAAAAAAGCTAAGGAGGGTTGATGGTAGGATTTCAATCAGTCTATCTGACTATCAACCCATGACTGTAGGACCACCGCATCAGCTGTAGCCATCTCCAAAGTCGTGTGGAGAGAGAAGTTATTAGAAAACATACATGCGCTGAGAAAAGGGGGTATAGGGGGTTATCCATCCACAACAGATCAATGTGTATCTTGCTAAGAAAACTGCTTGGGAAGTAAAATGCTCCCAACAAATCAACTGCATAGCTATGGTTAAAACAGCTACTTTAATTTTATATCATTTCTTATACAATATGAAGATACACAATAATGAACTGTCTTCAAAAAAAAGGAAGTGTTTCCAAATACGCTTAACAGTTTTTCACAGGAAAAACACCAACCTAAGAATAGCACAGTGATACTGTCTTGATCCTTTTTTTTTTTTTAAAGACAGAATTCCATTCAGTTGCCCAGACTAAAGTGCCTTGGCATCAACATAGCTCTCAGCAACCTCAAACTCCTGGGTTCAAGTTATCTCCTGCCTCAGCCTCTAGAATAGCTGGGACTATAGCCCCCTGCCATGATGTCTAATTTTTCTATTTTTAGTAAAGACTGAGATCTCACTCTTGCTCAGGTTGGTCTCAAATTCCTGAGCTCAAGAGATTCTCCCTCCTTGGCCTCCCAGAGTGCTAGGATTACATGTGTGAGACACCACACTCAGCCTCTCTCCTAGATTCTTAATATGCCTGTAAATGGTGTGCCTCCCTCTCCAAATGTCTGGAAGATCATTCTGAAGACGAGCACTAAGAATACTGAAGTCCATCATACTTATACACTCCCTCCCTTCTCTGTAACAGTGCATAATCTCGAACAGGTTTGAGACAAAAAAGACAAATTATATGTTCAAAATCAAAAACAGGATTACATTCCTCTTTCCTCCTCTTTAAGAATTTGAACATAAACGTGAGCATACTGTAGCAAGTCTGATTTCTTCTCTTCAGTTATCTACAGGTCCATCAGGGGTTCTGAAAAAATTTAAGCAAAACTAAACAAAAAATCATCTATTTTTCACCTTCTGTTAGTAGCCTGGTTTGCTCTACCTTCACTTTTTCCACTGAGCCTCTCCCTAGCATGGCTCATGATGACAATGACTTGCATTATACACAAGGCAATTCTGTGGAAGTAAAGGCGTTGGTCAGACTGTGAGTCAGCGCTCACACAGCAACCCTCACCCCAAACATCCCCTGCTCTGAGGCCAAAGGCCAATTGAACAGTGTGTGTGTGTGTGTCCTCATGAGCACATGGGCATGCCTGCAGGCACATCCACCCACCCAAGCTTTCTATGCACACTACATCCTGTGATGGAAGGCATCTCGGCATCTTTTAGATTGATCTGATGATAATCTGGTGTTCTATGATGATTAGGTAATATTACTGTTGACCAAGTCACTGACTTAATCTCCAATAAAGACTCAAAGAACTCCAGGATTCTCAATGTAGGAGTATCACCTGGCGCCTTTTCTAGCACATCTCACTCTGCTGAGAGGGGAAGAGAGGAAGCCTTCTTTCTCTAAGTCAGTACCTACGTTTGCTTTTCACCTGCCAGTTGTAAGGCAGAGAAAACACAGCAGCTTTGTTCCTAAGCCACACTATTCCCACTCTCTTTGCCCTGCCAGCAGCACAGAGAGTTCTGGGGCACTAAATCTTTTGCAACCTTAACTCAAAAATATCTGCATAGACCAATGACAAGGCCATTGTGAGAGTGGTTTATTGCATTCTAAAATAAAACACCTAGTTATCTGGTCACACTTATGTCTGATTAAAATAAAGAAAAAATAATATTTCATGTTACAGTTGCTTGGCATGCAACAAGCATCACAAAAGCTAATCTGTGCCTTGAAAAATTCATTAATTTAATATGAAAGAAAAGTACAATTTCATGTCAACCCAGCTGTGCCACTATAGAATCTTTCCCTGATCTATCTTTGAAATGACTGAACAATCAAAATCTGACTCAGTCTACTCTAGATAAAATGGAAGGTCTTCAACCAACCAGAAAATGGCCCTCTCTTTGGCTATGTCCTAGTGCATAGGGAATGGCCTTGTATGAGTGTCATCGTAAGTTTCCCAGACCTTTTTTCTGTCTCCCCCAGTGTCTATGCCCCACATTACAACAAAGCCCTTCTCAATACACTTCTTACCCTGAACCCAAAGCTGCTTGGCCTGCACACCCTACTTTAAGGAGCTGCCGACACAGAAAGAGTAATAAAGGGGACAGGAGACCCAGGTCAGTATGTCAGTCTGTGAGTTAAACTCTTACAGGGCCCCCATGCTCTCACACAGAAACATGGATTTGAATTAGAGAAGATTGTAAGGCTTTCCCCAGCTCTCCCAAATAAAGCATTCAATAGAAAATTCCGTTGTTCCACTTTCCCTGTGACAATCCTCCTCCCCCACTTTCCTTTCTCTCTCTCTCTCCTTTTTAAATACCAGGCCCCAGTCTGCTGCCCAGGCTGGAGTACAGTGGCCTGATCATAGCTCATTATAACCTCAAACTCCTGGCCTTAAACAATCCTCTTATCTTAGGCCTTTTTAGTAACTGAAACTGTAGGCGCATGCCACCATATCCCGCTAATTTAAAACATATTTTTAGAGATGGGATCTCACTACATAGCTCAGGCTGGTCTCACACTCCTGGCCTCAAATGATCCTTCTGCCTCAGCCTCTCAAGTAGTGGGGACTACAAGCATCCGCCACTTTGTGCCCAGCTCCTGGCTCTCCTCTCTTAAGGCATAGCCCTCCCACATGTTTAGGACCTCAGTGCTCAGCCTTAAGTGGCTTCCATAACATTATATTTACTGGCATACTCCTCCAGTTGCTTGATTTATAATCTTCCTGTTATTTTAGACAGCTTCTTGCTAGGGTTGATTTTATTTTTTGAAGTTGCCTCAACTTTTCAGTTGTTCCTGATGTTTTGTGCAGCACTGATGCCGCCAAGATGAGATTTTCACAGGTCCAAAGCATCATGTTCTCTTTAACATTCAGAAACCCAACATGACTAATCATCATTTCATAGCAAATAATTTTTTTTTCTTTTTTAGACAGAGTCTCATTTTGTCGCCCTCGGTAGAGTGCCGTGGTGTCATAGTTTACAGTAACCTCAGACTCTTGGGCTCAAGTGATTCCCTTGCCTCAGTCTCTCAAGTATCTGGGACTATAGATGCCCATCACAACACCCAGCTATTTTTAGAGATGGGGTCTCACTCCTGCTCAGGCTGGTCTTCAACTCCTGAGCTCAGATAGTCCACCCACCTTGGCCTTCCCGAGTGCTAAGATTACAGGCGTGCGGGAGCCACCTCGCTCAGCCTCAGAGAAAATAATTTCACAGACAACTACAGTTCACCTTTAGTCATGAAATAAATTACAGGATTGTAACTCTGTTTAGGAAAAGGTTAACAAGTAGCTGGGACCCTTTTTAGGCAGGAAACTGCAATGTAATTTTGCAGGAGTAGATGCCCAATCTTAAGTGCCTTTCGTTATCTGAGTATTTGTATAAGCTCCAACAGCTGGAACTTCAAGTAAAAACAGTTTGGGCAAAGGAAACAAAATCTATGACCTATAATTATAGACTGGGTAAGAAAATGATCATAGATTGATCTAAAAATGGAGCTTTGCTAGAATACAAATCTTATCAATAGCCTGAAAAACATTTTGGGAGCTTCCCATTTGTTAGAGGGACAATGACAATTTATTCTACTGTAATGGACAAACTGAAGAGAAGTGCAAATGAAATACAGTTGCTCTGAGAAATATAATTTGTATTCTTGAATAAAGCCAAAAAACAGGGACAAAACATACAAACTCATAAAAGTACTATTGCTATATTTGCTACTGGCCAAAGAACAGTTACAGGAAGAAACTTAGCCTGATTTTATTTAAGTCCATAAATAATTTTAGGAATGTTTCCCTGTCTCACTGTCATAGAGAAGGAAAAAAAAAAAACCACACACACAAATGAATGTCATTACTACCCACACACCATCAGATAATCAGGCTTTCACAACCTTTTTTGAAATGGTGCTCTAAAATGCATTAAATTTGGTAAGTGCCAGCTGTCTCAGAGAAGTTACGTCACTAACTCTGGCAAGGTTCTGACAAGGCACATTTCTACCCCTTTTACAGGATGACATGTGGCTGAGGGTCACTGTGGGGGTAGCCTAGGAAGCCAGGCCTGACCACCCAAGGCGTGCACAGTGCAGCTCAGGGGCAGAGAGAGGAAAACCTCTCCAAGACACAAGTACACAACTGCAGAAAACAAACTGCATTTTATCAGGCGCAATCCCAGAGAGGGTAAGAACAGATCAATCACATGAATAGAGAAAAAGAAAACCACACCTAGGACTCTTGAGTCACAGGAGTTGAGAGTTAGAACAAGAGCAGTTGCTACAACTCCAAATGACACATGAGGATGGTAGGTTCACTGACTCATACAGGAATCTTGGGTGAGATGTTTAGATTTCCCACTTACTGGGCAAATGCCTTCTGATCTGTAAAATGGAAGATAAAAGCATAATTAGGGCATCTAGACTTCTCAAAAAATAAAAGCATTACATGTTTAAAAAAGCATGGTTCAACGTCCACCAGAATGGCTAGAATCAAGAAGTCTGACCATACCCAGTGCTCACGAGGAGGTAGAAAAACTAGAAATCTTAAACACTGGGGGTAGAAATACATTTTTTTTAAGACAGAGTCTCACTATGGCGTCATAGCTCACAGCAACCTGAAACTCTTGGCTTAAGCGATTCTCTTGCCTCAGCCTCTCAAGTAGCTGGGACTATAGGCACCTGCCACAATGCCCAGCTATTTTTTAGTTGTAGCTGTTGTTGTTTGGCAGGCCCCGGGCTGGATTTGAACCCGCCAGCTTGGTGTATGTGGCCCGCATCTTAGCTGCTGAGCTACAGGTACTGAGCCGGTGGTGGAAATGTTAAATGGTGTGATTACTTTGGAAAACAGTTTAGCAATTTCTTAAGTTAAATATCCACCTGCCATTAAGTCCAAGACGTTCAAGTCACAGGTATGTATCTACCCAAGAGAAATGAAAAATTTGCTGACACAAAGACAATTACACGGATGTTCACAGAGGCATTACTCATGATGGCCCAAATGGCAAAAAAAGAAAAATAAAAACAAAACATCTCACAACCAGTAAATAGACAAACAAAATGTAGTATTATCCATACAATGGAATACTACTTTAAAATACAAAGGAACTACTTACATATACAACACTACCAAATCTCAAAACATTACAATAAATGAAAGAACCATATCTAAAAAAATAGTTTTTGACTCAAATTAAAAACAATTTCTAGAAAAAACAAAATATAATGCAGAAAACGGACCGGCATTGCCTAGGGCTGGGAGAGGAAAGAGGACTGACTGCAAATGGATGCAGGGAACTTTCTGATGTTGGAATGTTTTAAACTAGATTGTAGTGATAGCAGCACAACCGCACACACTGTTAAAACTCAACAAACTATATATAAATAAATCTGATGGCATACAAAGCATGTATGACATATCGCTCAATAAAGTCATTAAGAGAAACTCAAAATCATCGTCCTCTGTCGTCTACGAGGCACTCAGCATTCTTTGCCTTTATCACCAGGAATAAATGTTGAAGGCACAGTCATGTGCTGCACAGTGATGTTTCAGTCAATGACTGCACATGTGATGGACACCAGATATGACCCATCCTATTGGCTGGGCTTGGGGCTCACACCTGTAATCCTAGCACTTGGGAGGCCAAGGCAGGTAGATTGCCCTGAGCTCCAGATCAGCTAAACCAGAGTGAGATTCTGTCTCTAAAAATAGCCAGGTATTGTGGCAGGCTCCTGTAATGTCGGCTACTTGGGAGGCTGAGGCAAGAGAATTGCTTGAGCCCGAGTTTGAGGTTGCTGTGAGCTGTGACACCACAGCATTCTACCAAGGGTGACAGAGTGAGACTCCGTCTCCCAAAGAAAATAAATAAAATTAAAAAACTGTATTTTTTACTGTATCTTCTGTATGTTTAGATATGTACCATAATGTGTGCAGACACAATATGTGTTATAATTGCCTACAGTATTTAATATAGTCACATGCCATACAGGTTCAAACCCTAGGAGCAGGAGGCTATGCCATGAAGCCCAAGGTATGCAGCAGTCTATGCTGCCTAGGGTGTGTAAGTACATACACTCTATGATGTTTGCATGATGGAATCATCTACCAACACATTTCTCAAGATGTATCCCTACTGTTAGGTGACATATAACTATATACCTTCAACATTAAAACTAAAGTGTGTATATGTGACAGTTAAAAAGGCAGAAACCTAACTAGATAAACAGAATCAAAAGGCACATTTTGTTCCTCTCCCACATTCTTCCTGCCATTCCTATGTAACATCTGATGTCCCTTGTATCTTTTTCTCTTCTTCATTGCCAAACTAATGGTAGAAAATTGCCACAGAAAATTAAATGCCTAGGCTGGGCACAGTGGCTCATGCTTGTAATCCTAGCACTCCAGGAGGCTGAGGCAGGTGGACTGCCTGATCTTAGGAGTTAGAGACCAGACTGAGCAAGAGCGAGACCCCCAACTCCCATCTCTAAAAATAGCTGGACATTGTGGTGGGTACCTATAGTCCCAGGTACTTGGGAGCCTCTGAAGGAAAGAAAGGAAAGAAAGGAAGGAAGGAAGGAAAAATTAAGTGACTCTCAGTAACAAATGAGGCCACGTAAAATGATAACTGTTGTCTTACCTATGAAAATGCCAGAAAAGGAAAAATATACTAGGACTATTTTTTCCCACTTCACTTCCTTAGTATTAATTATTGTAAAAGTTTGTTTCCCTGCTTTTGCAAATATAAAAATCTGAATCTTCACAGATGTATGGTTCAGAACTTAGGTTCTGAAAAGCCAATGCTGACTTCTATTAAGTTATATAAAATGTTAAATAACATGGATACACATACATTTACATACCCACCACTTGGCAAGTCTATTCGCTATCATTAGAAACATAAAAAGAATATTTAACCATTTTTTAAATACCATTATTAAAAAAAGAGGTCATGATAAATTTGTGGTGTTGAGTATGGCATGCATTTTAAAAGAGAAAATACAACATTTAAAAATCACAAAAGAGGGAAATTCTGAAAAACTCTAGAACTTAAAATTACCATCCCTAATTCTAAAACATTTTGATGTCTCATCTTGCCTTTAAACCAAAAGTTTAGAGGGAAGAAAAAAATTGTTAATGCAAATAAAAGGAAATAAAGTAGAGCAAGAGTGCAACAGACTAAAAATCCTTATGTACTCAAGTGTGGAGATAGCTTAAGCTTGCAACAGCATTTTGATTTCACATTAATGAGCCAAGTATAAACATTAATTTTGTAGTCTGAGTACTTGCTTATGAAGATCTGAATTTTGAGAAGTTCAGATATCCTCAATTATACAAAATAACAGAAGTAGAAGTGAATGAAATGGAACAAATATTTATATCCTTCCTATCAGCCTGAACACCTATTGCACTTTTTTTCCGCACCTCTGATAAAGGTCTGATTCAATTGTTTTCGACTGTACAAGGTTTTTACATTTGACTGTAAACCCTTTGAGGACTGTATTCTATTCATCTCTGTATGCTCCACTCCTTATGTAGGGTTTTGTATGTTGCGGATATGAAATGAAATGAGTATATAGTTTGCATAAATATATAGTTTGATAAATGTTATTACATACAAAATTATTGACAATATTATATTTCTGGCCTTGGATTTCCAAATCATCTTGATTCTGAGTTGTCAGCAGAACTTTTACGACAGGTTCTAGCCTTACTTGTAAAACAATGGATAAATTTATTTAAAAAAAAAGAACATACTTAAAATAGACACTAACACAATTTACATGCACGTCAAACCCCTACCTGTGCTTACAAATCAGTTAAAAGCCTTAAAAACTGGATCCAGTTAATTCAATTACCCAATTTCCCACCAGAACTTCCAGCCTATATGTGTAAAGGGTTGCTTTATCAAAACAAGGACCAGGCGTGGAAACTTTAGCCCAGGGTAGCCTCAGGAAAAATTCATCATATACTCATATCCTCCATTTGTGCTACGCTGGATTGGATTTGTTTACTACAGGCTGCTTTGTAAGTGATCTTTGATATGTTGTGTGTTTTATCTCCCCATGACCAGAAATGACATCTCTCGTGTTTCTTTGGTATTTTCCAGCAGCCTCTTCCATAGGCCCTTATTTACCAAGAAAATATGTTGGCTGATTAGGCTGACTTGGGTTTTCAGCAATCCCTGTGATCTGAAAAATAGAGGACTTTAATTTTTTTTCTGTGTATTGCCTTGAAATCATGTAAACCCAGAGTTTTGAGTAGGAAACTAACATGATGAACAGGAGTGTGAGAATAAAACAGAGATGGTTATCTGTAGATGAGATACTTCAAAAAGCACCACTGCTTTTAATCCAGTAGTCCTCCGTGAGCAGATGCGAAGAGCCTGCTTACCACATGGAATGCAGACAAATTTATTTATTGCCAGGACAGAGACAGAAGACTCCACGGAGTATCCACTATCTACTTATCAAAGACAGAAAGTCAACTAAAGTCACTATGTCCATAAAATGAAGCACTCTAAATTTCAAAGTTCCTAACAACAAGGGACTTAAAAGAATGAAAGATAGTAAAATAATAAATTTAAAGCACTTTTTATCAATATCTTCTTTAGTTTTAAACTTATTCTGCAAGCAGGCAAAAAAAAAAAAAAGCTATTCTCACTTTATAGATGAGAAAGATGAAGCTCAAAAGCCAAGTGACAAGTGGGAAGTGACCCACAAGGCAACACATTAAGGGTAAAATCACTGGAATTTATTGGAAAAAACCTAAGTATCCAAGAAAAAAACAAAAAGACCAGGTCACTCTAAGGTAAAGAAATGAGCATTAGACTTTATGCAGAAATACAATGGAAAAACATACTTGAGATGCTTAAAGAAAATATGAGCAAAGGATTTTAAATCTAGCTGAACTTGCCCAAGTATAAAGAGCACAAACTTAAAACATGTCCAAATTCAGGACATAAGGTTGCCCCAAGCTCCTCCCATAAAATCTACTGGAGAATTAGCTTTAGAAATGACTGAAGAGACACCAGTTTAAGAGTAGAAGATGAACACTAAATAACCAGTAGAATCAAAACTAAGGATCTTATAGTGGGCACAGTACAGAGTGTAATGTTTACATGCTCTGACAACGTACACACAGTGCAACTGTCAAAAAGGGGGGGATGGCAAGATTATATGAAAAATACGATCAACTGGTTGCCTTATAGGAATCTATCTAGACGTTAAAAAAAGATTTCATGTCACATGATGGAAGACAAAGAGGCAACTAGGAAGAAAAAGTAAACATCTCATTTATCTACTGCACAAGAGTCAAAAGTGTCCTTACGTAAAGGTAACCATTACATCAAAAACAGAAGCCTTCCAAAATACCAGAAAGGACAAAAGCAAAAATGTATCATAAAACCATATGAAAAATTTGATGCCAAACAAATGTATTGATGTGATCAATTAACGTATGTGCTCAACTGGCCTATTACATAAAAGGACTTTCAGAGGAATGCAAATGTCACATGACAAACTCAAACTCATGATTCCATGATTAGGTGGCAGAGTTGGGGGCAGTGTCAGATCTTCCTGGCTCTGAGCTCTCTTTATAGATGAGATGAAAGAGCTCACCCGCAATGGGAAACACCACCAAATATCTTTAATGAAAACTTCTATCATTAAAAAACAAAATAAACAAATACAAATCTGAATAGCAAAACATTTTTAAATTACAATAGCCAGTAGCCAGGTATAAGTTTATAAAATGTCATTTGTGGAATTCATTTACCTAATTCACTCAACAAACTTAGGCTGCACATGTGACCAGCTCCTTTTCCAAGTGTTGGGGATGAGAAGCTTGAACATCATTCTTCCTGTGTACAGGGTCCCAGAAATATAAATGAATTAAATGTTGGCTACACTTAAAGATACCTGCTAGTGTCAGCTTCCTACAATAAAAGATTAACAATAAAAACGATGGCAGGTCCTAGCCCACACTGATACCAGTAGGTGCTACTAAAAAAATGCATTTTAGTGCCATATGAGACCCAGGCACAAAACAACAGCTCATTAAAATGCCTAAGATAAGAATGACTGCCAAGTAAAGCATTCTGTCACAGGAATGAAACTAATGCTTCTATAAAAGTAACAAAAAAGCCACAAAATTTCTCTCTGCCTGCCTCCCTTTTCCAGACGAACTCTTATGTTTTATATGAAAATGGCTTTCATCTTTCATGGCATAGAAGGGTTGATGGCTGCTGGCAGCAAACCTGCTAAAATCAACAGTAGTGTAATTATCTACACACTTTCAAGTGTTTTCAAAATACATACTGGCTGGGATTTTCCTAATTTAGAAATACATGCTTTTATGCTGGTGGTCTAGGACTATCAATAATCTACACTAAAAAGAATTTTAAAATCATGCCCAAAGCATTCTTTTCTATGGCAATTATTTGACTTGTTTATATCACATCTACTTTCACAAAGTGTTTGATGCAGTCTACAACAGACTAATCTCATGCTGCCAATTGTGACACTACTTTGATAAATTTATATGAGCTGCTACATGTCAAGCCCTTAGTACAGAGCTTGACACATGACAAGTGTTAGCTATTATTATATTAATAGTTCCATTCAAAGATTCTTTTTAAATATGTGAATAAGTGCATGAAGGTAAGTAGGTGAGTATACTTTAAATGTCCCTGTTATGCTAGTTAAAAATGGGAAGGAATTTTAGTACACAGAATTCTCAAAACATTTTTTTAAAACTACAGATTCTTAAAAATAAAATAAATCTATGGAAGCTGAAAATTAAATGGCATAAAATTATACAGATTAGACTTCTTTTCTGAGGACACCAAAAATATCTTTTATAAGCAATTCTTCCGCAGGCCACCTTTAAAAAAAAAAAAGAAAGAAACAGCAAAACAAAGCCAAGATCTTATGAAACCTGATCTAACTTAAGATGTGGGTACAGATTATGCATTTGTTAGGATTGACAAGGAAAAAAGAGAAACTAACAAATCAAGAATCTCAAACAAGATACAAATTTTTTAGCAATAAAACAACGAATTGCATATTAGAAGCATTGTAATTACTCCTTTTGTTTGGTTTCTTTGTAATTACTTTTAATAAATTACTCTGCCTTCCCCCATCACTCAAGTTAAGTTGTCATCCAAAGGCACAATCAGTATAACACAGGACACAAAGCCACTCACAGATAGAGAGGGAGGGAGGGAGGGAGGGAAGGAGGGCAGGCTGGTGCCTCAAGAGCTGTGACTCATTAGAATCCATAAAGCTTTTCTATGGAAATCAAGTATCAATGAAGCTATTGTAAAATTTTGCAGCTATATAAATGTAGACTAGTTATGAATTCTCACAGGGCAACAGCACTCTCAAAGAGGCAAGGGCACCAATGCCTGGGAAATCACTCAACTCCAACGCAGCCTCAGTTGCGTAAGACAGCTGCCTAAGCCTACCATTTTGCTCAGGGCAGGGTATTTCCTACAAAGTGAAGGGATCCTTGGTTTAGCACTCCTTAGGTTCACTCTGTGTCATTTTGCTAAGTTGTGTGATGATGGCTCTGGAGTCAAGCCTAACATAATCACCATCTGCTACTACGGGTCTAAGAAAGAGTGAATAATTTTTATTAGTGTTAATATTAGTTTCCAGAACATAAACAGAATATAAAATAGAACTTCATCACAAAAGACAAACAGCAGTAAAACACTATTAAATAGTTAAAAATTTTTACCTACCTTTATCGAATATTCCAATATTAAAACTAAAATATATAAAATTTTAAAAAGAACAGTAAATGGTGCAAAATGCATAAACCAAGTTGGATTTTTACATATACAATTTTTGAAGTCTGTGAATTATTGGAACTAAGATTAGCATCGTGGTTCAGAGTCAAGTGTGTAGATGAAACAAATGAAATAAAAGTAGTGAAAATGCTCTAGACTTTAGGAAGGATATTACCACAAAGAAAAGAATTTTTGTTTTTATTCTCTTGACTCAGAAAAGAGAATTTATCATTTTGCCCCAATTAAAACGCCACTAAAATACTGTAAAGTCCATCCTTTTCACAACCATCCTTCTGGATTTTTGTTTCACTCTAGCTATTTTCTGAAAAATTTCACCAGTTTTTAAACAATTTGAGTAATGAGTAGCTTAACAGTATTGCTTTTCAGGTTCTGGCAGAAAGGAGTAATTACGGTAACCTTAAAGAGTGCTGCTGTTGGAAACCATTTGCACCTAGTGTTCGTTATGACTAATCCTAACAGAGGCCAGACACTCTCACGCTGGCTAAGACCACTGGCTTGGAAACACATTAATGCACATAAAGACTCACTTGTTCCTAATAGTCAATCTTAGTATTGCTGACTTTTCAATGATTTGAAAATAAGCCAATGAATACTTCTGACATCATCATATGTATCTACTGAAGACCAGGAGTGAGTGAGTATTGTAAAATTCGTTACCTGCATATTATCAGAAATGCATAAACCAGGAAGGGTGCTTCTTCTGAATATGAAAAGTGGAGTTCTCTGTTTCTAATGGAATCACACTGTATCCATGTTTTCCTTAAATACATTATTTGATTATATATTCTAATGTTAGAACACTGATGTTACTAAAACTTTATATTTTACTTGTCTATATTTATAAAAACAGTGCCTCTTAATTGACTGCGGCATAATTTGTATTAATCTTTGAATCAGTTAAAGTCAAAAACAGGAAAAAAATTTGTTCTTCCAAAACCAATAGCCATTTAGTAAAATCTATTACTTTTAAAAATACGCATATAATTCACTGTTGCAAACACAACCAATTAACCTGCTCTTTGCAGAGCTGGCTGATCCATGCGTCCTAATCGTTCTTTATGCAGTTAGTTGTTCGTATTTTTCTTGCCTTTCTGTTGCAAAAATTATTCACACTACATAAAAGGAATTTGAAATAAAAAAAGAAGAGTATTAAAATACAAGGATTAAATACCTGAGAACCAGAAGCAGAAGAGAGTTTTGTCATTTTCTTTGAAAACAAAGAATTTAGTTATACCAGTGGGAAAAGGGTTGAAATTCAAAGCCAAATTAAAATGGAAATAAATGTCAGAGAAAATGTGAGGAGATGCATAAGAGAGAATGATGCATCTTCAGAGAGGTAAGAAATGAAAACCCGTTGAGACAGCATAAAGAAAGATAGTACAACTATCTGGTGGGTGGGAATGATTGATAGACGAGGACAAAGAAGGCCAGGAGAGCATTTTAAATCACCTTTTTCTGGGTGGTACATCTCAGTCATCCAATTTACTTTATTTCATTATTCGTTATTTTAACCCACAGATGAGTGCAGAGTGAGTTTGTTTTGCTTCCCCTTTTGAGATCACTGCAAAACTCAACTAGTATTTCAAAGTTACATCAAACTGTGCCTACCACTCAGCACTTTCAAGATTTTCTGGGGTGGGGGGAGGGCAAACACCTCCTGTATGATGTTCTTTACTTGGAAGTTCTTGCCCATGGCTTTGCCCCATGGCTCTGTTTTCCTTTCTCAGGCAGGTCAGAAGGCTCTGCTTTCCACAGGGCAGTAAAAGTTGTGCCCTCCTATTGGAGGAAAAATGTTATGACCCTAGTATAGTTAATACAGACTACTTAACAAAATTCACTCATCTTGGCTGAATCCTGAGAGGCCTGAAGCTACAGACACTTGGGGGATGAAGGCAAGGGCAGTGTTGAGGGCATGAAAGAGGGCAAGGAAAACAAAGTAGGCAAATAAAGGCAACAGCTAGATTTAAAGTGCACACCTACCAGAATGACTAAAACTTATTTACTTCTTTTACAGTAATATAAAATGAATAAAATCAGAAAATATCATAGTTTTATTTTAATGTAGAAGAAGCACATAGTGGATACACGAATTAAGAGAAAATGAATAATCTGTTTCTTCCATGGTGTTATAGACAGTTAAAAAAAAATAGCTTAGGATACTTAATAGTAAGTGAACTACAACAAGCTCAAATCCTAGCAAAAGGTTACCACATGACCTCACAATGAATGCTCATCATCAAAGAATTCAATCTGTATTTCAAACTTCAGGGACAAATCTCACCCATCAGCTGCAGGATAGCATTGGTACCCTTCAGACTTTGCTATAATGGCATAGGTTACTCATCACACTCCCTTCCACCTAGCCCTTAGAAATAGCACATGCTTTGCCTCAGGAAACTCCAAACCTTCTCCAGAGTGTGGCAGATGCAAAACAGTGGACAAAGAGTTCCCGGAGAGCTGTGCAGAGCCCAGAGAAAAGACCGGAAACACCCATAATTAATATTCTCTGATATGATTCTGAAATTTCCCATCTTCTTGATTTCCCCATCTCTACCGCCAAAACTAATCAGCTTTAAGTTTCATTCCTTGAAAGGAAGTTCTGAATGTTAGTCCTAATCTACTTTATTTTCATGTTTTCTTTAAAACTGCCGCCTTTATTTTCCAAGGAAAGACAGTCAGAGGTGCATCCTCCCCCTAAGTTCTAACACAGCAGCCTCTGTCCAGGGGAAATGACTGAGTAAGGAATTTGAATCTCCTGGAAGGTTAAAATCCTCCCCATTTTAGGGGAGGTTTGCCTCCCCATTTCCCTTCTCAGAAGAGACAGCGGCCAGATCATGGGTATCACAAATGTGGATACTTCTAGTTCAGATTTTGGTAGTGACAATATCTAGTGATCCTCAAAGATAATGGCTTCCTCTTCTTTTCTGCATGCTACACTGTGCATTTAGGTAATCTTACTTTTGGTTTAAAAAATAACAGCTACAATACTTAAAATACTAAGCAAGCCACAATTCTTTTCCTTCTTTGGATGTTTTTACAATCTCATTCATCACTTCACAAACATTTTTAAAACACCTAAACCCATTAAACACAGCCTTGTGAAGCATGTTGAGGTATGGTCAGAAAACTGAAGTATGGTCAAAATGACAACTTTTTCTATTATTATTTAACTGAAGTGACATACATGACTGTTTAAAAAAGAAAGGGGGGAGGTACCACTTTTGCCCGCACTGAATGTCTTGCTATAAACAACTATACTCTGAGGCCAGTTCTTTTTCCAACTCTCTTAGGAGCTGCCCTCTGGTATCCTTAAATGCACTCCGAAACTTTGGTATCACCTTCATTACGATGTGCTTTGTGCACATTCTCGGACACTGCAATGCCCAAACTAAGGCAACACATCACAGAAGTTGGCAGCAATGCTATCAGCAAGAATTTGGCCTCAGAATCAAGAGTGATTCATCATACGTTCTAGCAGCAGAAAAACAACACACCACTATTTTAATCCCTTGGTGCTATCAAGAATTAAAAAACAGTGAACTGTAATTAAGCAAAAGCAACAAAAATCCTATCTGCCATAACATTTGTAAAAACACAATTCACTCTTAAGAGTTTTTAATAAAAGTCACTTAGAAAACAACAGGCTACTTACCATATTTCATAATATTTATTACAATGACAAATCAAGTTTTAACTAACTACAATTTCAGGAGAAAATAGGCAGTCCAAACTTCTGCAAAGTAACATGTTGAAATTTGAAACTTGGAAAACAAATTTCTCATTTGCTTTACAGTAAATAAAGTCTGTCCTAGTGTTTTAAAATCCACTTCTTTCATCTCTCTCCATTTTTGAGGTGACTCCAATTTAAAGACTAAATGACTGAGAGTGCTAGTGTATCTATCACGACCAAACACACAAACCTAATACTGTGGTAGATTTATTCACAATACTTTCATTTTTCAGAGGTACCTTAAGACTGCGATAATAAACGCTACTGGTCTAAAATAATAATGAAACCCACGTAAGTCCTACTGCTCTAATTAATGAGCATAAAAAAAATCTGCATCCCGGGTCACTCTTACTTGGAAATAAAATAGTACACTGTGTTTCTATAAAACTACATAAATTAAATCTGTGGGTTAGAATAAAAACTTGTTTATAAAATTGCTACTGTATTGTTGTGACCAAGTCGTCAGGGGCACAGGAGATTTATCAAGACCTCCACTCCGTACGTACTCTTTCGGGGACCCCTACCTTTTCGAACACCTCTTCCTTCCCCTTTCGCTTCCGTTTTCGGGGTCTCCGGTTCACTCGAACCCATTTCGTGACCTGAAGTTCAAAAACCAAAGAGCATTTTAAACGAGTCGACGGGTCCTGAGGGCTGCCCCTCGGCGTGAGAAACGACGCACCGCCACGCGACGCCGCCTTCCCTGCTTCACCTGGGGAAGTCACAGGCACCTTTCGAGGCTCGCAAGGCCGCAACCGCGCAGGGGACCCTGGGGCTGTCCGGTGTGCGCGGCGCTCAAAGCTGCGGCTCGCCGGAGCCGTCACCTTCGGCCTGGCCGCTCCCTGCGGTCAAGGGCCGGGTCTGCCGCCCGCGCGCGCCGGAGCCCCAAACAAGGGCCATCTTACCCACCGCTGTCTCGCGTCGGCGCCGCGGGTGCCAGGGACTCGGCGGCGAGGCTGCGGCGCGGGACCCACTGCCCCGGGGACCGCGCCGCCGGTACTCACCTCGGCGCTCACTTGCCGAACGAGCCTGCACTCGGTTCCGGCCTGACGCTCCTTCTGCAGCGGCTGCGGGGGAAGGGGACAGAGTCAAGTTTATCGCGGGAGCCACCCCGGCCTCCCTCCCTCGCGCCCCACCAACTCGGCGCGGCGGCCCTGTACCTCGCCCGCGGTAGGTGAGAATAGAGACAGGGGCGCCGGAGCCCGCGCCCAGCGCTCGCCCTGCCCGCACGGCCGGAGCAGCAGGCGCTCGGGGCCCGCAACACCTAAGGCGCAGCGCGGGCGGCGGGCTGCGCGGGGCCGGGGCGGCGGCGCGGGCGGCGCGCGGGCGCTGGGGCGGGGGCGGGGCCTGCCTTAAAGGTATAGGCGGCCGCGCCGCCCTCCTCGCAGGTCGCCCCTGCCCCCGCCCCCGCCCCGCGCGCCGACTATTTTATTGTTCTCTTTGCAAACATCTTTCTTCTGCCCGGGTCCAGCCTGCGTCCGCGCTCCCGCGCCCTCCCACGCGCTGACAAACCCCGGGCGCGCGCCCCTTACCTTTCCACCGCCGACCTTCCTCGAGCCTCCGGGTGCCCACGGAAGGGTTTCTCGGCTGCTAGAGGACTCGAAATGCTGTCCGCCCGCAAGCGAAAGGGGCTTGCGGGGAAGCGCCCCCACCCCGCGGCTACTCTGAATTAGCTCCTTGGGTTAGAAACCTGCGTCCCCATGGCTTTGCGGAGGGAAACTTTCCCAATGGAGTTTTCTCCAGGAATGGATTTTAGACGCCATTAAATAGACGTTTTTCAGTGGCCCCTCAGGACTCCGGGGCAGTGGCAGGTGACTTCCGTGGGGAGAAACCAGGAGCGCCTAAAAACAGAGCCCCGCGCTCCGGTGATGCGTCGCGGGAACCGCTACGCTCCGGCTAAGCGTCACCAACGCCGCACTCGCCAGGCTGGTGTGGACACGCACCCCCTAAATTGTGGCGGACCTCTACCCGAGTGGGTAGAATTTTTAAAAAGGTCAATCTGTTTTCATAATTAGGGCAAAAGCTTCTACTTGATTTATAAAAGTGTGCGGTAACCCAAGTTTTCCATCAACCCCAAAAGGCTTTCTTTCCATCCGCATCATTGAACCAGATTGCTGGTGAGGGCTGGAGAGGAGAGGCGGATTGTACTTGTGTTTGCTGATCTTGACCATCCCTTTAACTTTATCGCATTCTTTAAAGAAAATCTGTCTTACCCTGTATTGCTACTCCATCCTTCTTTCAAGATCAAAGGTTTAGATCAAAGCCAAGATCAAACTCACTACTTTAAATAGAAGACCATGGAATATTTTACACAGAGGAGCTTCTTAATGGAGACATCAGAGTGGCAAACTTTATTTTATCCCTTCAATCCATATTCATAACTGGACTACTTAAATTACATTGGTGATGCACGTCTATTTCCAAAAATGACAACAGGTCTACTCAGGTAGAGGATTCTTACTTTGTGTTTCCAGGAATACAAAGAAAAGTCTAGCTCTAGAGAGTAATATAAATAGATATATTAACCATTTTGTGTCATTATTTGCTAAGTGCTATGAAATGCATACTCATTTGCTAAAGACTTTCATCATATTATCAAATCTTATATATAATGTACAGCCCTCATATACAATTTTTATAGTGCAAAGGAAATGCATAAAAATAGTTAATGTTTTGGAAATTCTGAGGACACATACACATAGGCAGGTAAGTAAATTGCAAACAGTGAAGTGGATTATGCAGAACTGCTTAATTTTAAATGGAAAGAGAACTTCAAATATTCAAGCTTCTATGCTACTAATAACAGCTCCAGAATCAATAGAAATCTATCCTGGCAAGCACTTCTTTTTACCCACTAAGATTTTTTTTCCTTGGGAGCTCACTCTGTCCCTAGAAATTGTGATATAAACTGTTCAATATTGATGGACTAAAGCAGTGTTCTGCTTAAATGGACCTTTCTTGAGGGTACTCTTTGTTGACTTGTCAACAAGTTTTCAACATATAGTTTCAGACTAAACAAAATCCAAAGTAAATTCCAACAATCTAGTAACAAGAATAAAGATGAGCATTGCAAATTAAATCTTACACAGACCTCTATGAAAGTGTGTTGTTCCTGCTACATAGTTAGTATCTGAAGGCTTTTTTCCCCCTTAAAATTTTCATCTGGCTGTAGTCTCAAACACATCTAATATACGTGTGTGCACACAAAATTGTTCTTAAGTCTATAAAACCCAATAAGCCACTGGAAAGATCTTCAGAACTGAGACCTGGAAACCCTGTCTCGCAGCCATTGACACAGTCCTTTTCTTCCTAAGCACCTATCTCATGGCGAACCTGGCATAAGCTGAAAAAAGGAAATAGCTTGCTGTCACTGCTCTTCCAGTACTTGGTTGAGTAGGAAGCAAAAGCTGTGGTCCATTTTAATTGCCATTTAATTTGTCTCCTGGTTTGTCCTCTTGCACCACGTCCAGGCCCCACTGCACACAAGCCATGCTCCACAGAGAATCCAGAATGTTATTTTTTCATAGCTAATGCAAATAGTATCACTTTGCTCCATTCAAAATGCCTTTCCTTCACTTTATTGCCTGGCTAGCTTCTACGTATTCTCTAGTCCCGAGCCTAAAAATTTTTCCGTGGGGGTCTTTCCTCATTCCTCAGTCCAAATTATGTCACCCACTATTCTTTCTAATAGCATTTTGTTTATTTCCTTAAGAGTGATTATCTTTTCTAGTTACCTAAAATTTTCTATTCTAAAATGAGAGATTTCACTTCTTAGAGAAGTTTTAAGTTTACAGAAAACTTGAACAGACAACACAGAGTTTCCATATTTTACTCTGTCCCCTCAGTTTCACCCATTATTAACATCTTGCATTATTGGTATGCACGTTTGTTACAATAAGGAACCAGTATTGATACATTATTGTAAATTAAAGTCTAGTTTACATTAGGGCTCATTCTTTGTGTTATCTAGTTCTTATAGCTATTTTTATTAATTTATTGAATGTCTGTCTTCTCAACTGGACTTTACACTACAAGAAGAAATTGATGCTGCCTCTTTTGTTCCTCACTTTTGTCCAGTCAACTAACAGTACTGCCTGGCACATAGTAGATGGTTGAGAAATATATCAAGTAAATGGAAAGATAAAAGAACAAATGAATGGATAGCAACATCAAATTTCAAGGGGACAAAGTCTTAAGATGAAGATCTTCCTAATTACTCCTATCTGTTTCACCACTAAAATACCTTAATTTGTAAAAAGCCTAGACCTATGCATTTTCAAAAGAGAGAGACCATGGGATATTAGTTACATTGCCAGGATAGTTCTAAAATGACTTCAGAAATGCAAGTAGAAATGAGAAAGGTTCCCTCATGTAATAATTTTATAATTATAAAATTGTATTCCAATATAGTACTAGGAGATGAATTTAACCTAGATTGAAAGATTAACATATTGCCTAATTCTAGGAAAATGTTAATACTTTTTGATTGTGCTCAGCTCAACCCAGATCTCCCTTCTTCATAGGCTGGAGGAAGACCACTTTTAAAAATTGGAAATAAATTTTGAAATTTTGCCTTGGAGAACGTGGCAAAACACTTTATTTTTATTTTTTTATTTTTTTAATGAAACACTTTAAAGCTATCTTTTAAAAACAGTTGTTTTCTATTTCAATTATAGCTTTTAAAATGTCTCGGTTAGTAGCAATGCAAGTTTTCAAAGGAAGTTTTTTCTAAGAAACTTTCTTACCAAAGTAGTTTTAATAGCTGAAGACAATTTCAGAGGCTAAAGGAAACACCATTGCTTTAAAATTACTTAACCTAGTGATTGGAGATTACTTTTGGAGGAAAAAGCTTTTTCAATTTTCTTCCTTTTCTTAGTTGAAGAGGAAATTACTCCTTTCACTGGAAAGAGAGTGATACCAATTGTTAATATGGGTGCCTGTTCTTTTCCTGCTTCTGCTTGTGAGTGAGATGCAATATAGAGAAATGGACAGGAAAAGCAAGCCTTCCTAGCCAACTAGAAAGACTGCTGGGCAAACAAATGGGGGCTCTTTAATGATCCCAAATAGCCTCAGATGGCAAATTACCTTCCGTTGGGCACAGCAAAGGGGAAACCATCCACTATAATAAGCTAACGACCTTTGAATACCAAACAAGGTAGAGAGTTCCACAAACATCCACTGGTTTCAAAGTGCTCTGTAGGAGTCTACACAGGTCTAGAAATGAAATCAAGGTTAAATTAAGTTGCGAAAATAACAAGGAAAGATTTGGAGCAAAGCTATCAAATGGTATGTCTCTAAATTTTTGTCTGTTGTTTTTAAAGGCTACATTTTTTGTTCTTTTTAGAAAAATTACATATAGTTTATATTACTGCCCATTTTTTCTCCTTATTAAATGAATACCTAGTTTCTTTTTGAAGATTTTGGCACTGCCAAATGAGCCTCTTAGTGGAAGTCCTTATAAAGCATACTGTTCAAAAGAGGAAATCAATCTCATGCTTGGCTTAGCTGATTGCTGAAGCTTATGGCTCTGCAGTGAATTGGCTAATAGAACTTCTTTCTCTCAGTAACCAAAACCCTGGTCTCATTGTTGCTCAAAAACTTTTACAGAGCTTGACTGAGGGAACAACATTTAAAATGCTCAGTTGTTTCATTTCTTGACTGTCTCTGAGAATCTGATAATAGGTAATGTTGTTATTAGCTCCTTAAGAAAAAAATATGCGTACAGTGCACACAGACCAATTTTCAGGAGGTTCACAGATTCTCTTGATACCCAAACGCCTAGCCTGGATACTCTAAAATCTATTCTTGGAATAAGCCAGACGACCATAAAGCTGGCCCTGGACTTTGTCTTCTGGGTACTCTGTGAAAGTCCTCTTATCACATTAAGTTCTGGTAAGAAGCCATCAACCTTTATTGAGGTGCATTATAAGAAACAGCCCCATAAAATCCATCACAATGTTTACTGGACAGATGGTTTTAGAGGGTTTGTTTATTACATTAGATAGTAATTTTCTGTGAGGACCCACAGGACAAATTTCTCCCTAGTAACAACATCAGGAATAGTTGGACTTAGGCAAATGGTTTATTTTTGCCTCATGGATATTACAATTTATCCCATTTCCCTCTTCGAGAAAGCTTAGAGCTCTGTGACCTGTACTTTAGCCAGGTATAGGAACTTTAGGGTGTGCATATTGTATGCTAATTTAATTCCTCGCCCTGTTTTATTTTCCTACCATTATTTTCATGTTGCTTCATTTTTCTTATTTTATTCCTATCATGTTATATTTATCTGCTTTGGAAGCAACTTCAACTCCATTTTGGACAAGGGGGGAGTATGAATAAGTAAAATATTCTAAGTTTTATATTTTTCTTTCCTTAATTTTCTTTTTCTCTTTGGTAAGGAGAAAGGAGGAGGATCTGAAAAAAAATTATGGTTTTAGTATTTCTTTCCATATTAGGGACATGTGATTATACTCTACCAAGGAAAAGAAGTGTTAAAAAATGAGACAGAAAAATAAACACAATGCCATATAACCATCATACAGGGCTATTATAAAAATGTCAACCAAAAAAGTATTTTATCTCTTTGGATATCAAAACCAGAGGAAAGGGGCTTAGATTGCAGGCAGAAGAATGTACTTCAGACATGTGACAGGTTATTCACTTAACACACACATTGAATGTCTACGGTAAAACAGTGCACTAGATTATCTGATTAATTATATGCCCATCCTTGTCCTATGGGCAAAGCCATAATACAGCATGGTATATGCAGCACAAGGATGGGTTGTCTCGGTTTAATTCATATTAGTTGCATGACCTCCCTTTCTCATAGAGTTGTGATGATGAAGTGACATATGTAATCTGCTTAGAACAGGAAGCAGTTGTTATTTATTAAGTTCTAGACTATTAGAATTAAGAAGGAACACAACATTACCAGAAGCTAGGGGGAAGTGACTTTAAGACAAAAAAAAAAAAAAAAAAAATGTACCGAAGCATCACGTACAGCAGCCACTACAGAACCTTAGAAATGGTAGAGGGCAGCCAGTCTATACAGTACTCAACAGTCTGCAAAGAGCTCCCACATTCGCACTGTGCTGCTTGTGCCTCTCACAGTCTTAAAACACAGGGAAACTGAGTCTCGGGGAATTTTGGTACCTCTAGCAGTTCCTATTTCCTGGTTCAAAATGTAATATTTTGTCTACTCCAGTATGAATGCTTAGGGAACATCTAGTGTGACTGTCTCACTTCAAAAAAATTTGCTTATTATGTGATTAGATCAATACCAGATCAAAGCATAGCCTGAAAAATATAATCTGAAACCATACAAATCTATTGACTTATACATAACATTAATTTATCCTGTTTAACACCTGTATGACTGCAGTATTTTATGGGGCTCAACGATTAAGGACAGTATAATGTTAAAGAGTTACAAAATGATAGGGGACAGTTAAGCCAGTTGTTCCCACCCTGACTGCTGATGAGAACCACTAGGGAGGATTTTACCAATCCCAGCACCCCTGTGACTACTCAGATTCACATCTCTGAGTGTGAGACCCAAGCATCAGTCTTGTTTAAAGGTCCCTCCCCACCTTGGAGATTCCAATGTGCAGCCAGCATTAAGAAGCACTGGTTTAGTTCACTTTAATGATGCCCTCTCTCTAATAGGTTACTATGAAACAAATTCCAGAGGTTTGGGAGACATTTAAATTTCAAGGTTGATGCCACAGGAGATAGCCACTTAGATGTGTTCCATTACAGTAAATCCATCTGGGGAGATGGCAGACACAATGGCAGGACTGGCTGTCCAGATGATCTGGGTGGTATTTCCTGCAGCTTACACTTGGGTATAAACTACTGGGCAAGATAAATAAAGCACACACACACAAACTAAATGAGAAGTGGAGGATTTCAATGTTCCTCAAGAATAGATGGAATATTTGACTTCATTGAGTTTTTTTTGGAATTTAATACAATTCTAGATCCTGAGCCTAGGTCCTTGTCTTCAGGGAACCCACTTTTAGTGCTGACCTGCCATGCTGCAAACATGAAGGTGCTATTTCATCACCTGCAGATGAAATTCTCATTATGCTGATGGCTGCCACCCATTCCTTAAAATACACATTTTCATTTGGAAGACTGCAGGCTAGAATTAGGGGACAGAGTGAACCAGTGGAAATGACTCTTTGCTGTGTTCAAGAGGTCCTACTGTTCCATTCAGGAAACGACACATGCTGACTTCCTTAAGTCTTGTGCTTTAGCCAGATAGGCTCCTTTATTTAGAAAGCAAACACACACACATACATTGATGCTAAAATTATTATGGCAAAGTGCCTTACAAAAGGTATTAATTACTAATTAATTGAAACACAAATATATCATGTGTTGATATTTCACTAGCTAGAAAAGCAAACACCCATGTCCAGGTATCTGTGAGTGTGTGCATATGGACACATCAATGCTCCACAGTGCCTTTGAAGGAGGGAATGTGTGGGGGGTATGTGGCCCTGGCATGTCTATTTTTAAACACCTGGGCACTCAGACTGGGTTGCCTGTTATCTGGCCTCCAAAGGAATGCAATGAAGTCACAATTTGCAAACAAGAGGAATGGGCCTGAATCATCCTTCATCTATTAAGAGGTAAAATTATATACAAACACACAAACACACATGCACACAGAGTAAGGAAAGTAAAATCCACTACATTTGGGGAGTGAAGTGACTGTCTCAAATATAAATAATATGTAAGAGAAAACTCTTTCCCAAAATGTTTGTTCACCAAACATTTAGCCCCATACAAGGAGGTGTTCCAGGAAAACAATGGGAAGGGTCAGAATTAATTGGCTGCTAATCTCTTTACTTTTCATAGGATGTTTTCTCCAGCAGTGGATTAAATCAAGGTTTAATGCTACACAGGCCCAGCTGTGTCCATATTAGGAAAGCCCTAGCTCACATCTCTCTCTTTGAAAAAAGGACCTGTCCTCTTCCACCCTCTGCATGTGTAGGTGGGAGAGTGGGAGCTGGGGAATGCGAACTTGATCCAGCATTGATCAGCCAAGCAGCAAACTCTCATTGTTCTTTAGATACCAAACATAACTTCTTTCTACTAGGGATAAACCCAGCCATTCTGTACATAACACAACTTTTGTGCTCACCAGTATGATAGTTGGAAAGGAACCACAAAGAACATTAGAGCTTTATTAGACTTATCATAAACACCTTCTAATATACAGGATTTAAGAGTCTACCCAGTTCATTTACATTCATATTAATGTTAGGTTATGTTAGAATTTATTGAATCTAACTATATTCTGGCCACTTCTGACTGCTTTTATAATAATGGATTTCAATTTACGGTGCAAATATTATGGTCTGTTTTATCTTTGCCGACAATGTGGGCATTACTTATTTTCACTGCCTTGCTCTCTGAGGTTCAAGGACATTGAAGTCATGCTAGTGTACAATCAAATATGCTGTGGCTGTTTTTAAGTGCCATTCTCTGAATTTGGCGTAACTCTCAGTACAAAGCCATGGTGTAAGGGACATACATAGTGGACAGCTTACTAACCTCGGTACCCTCTGTTCTTGTCACTGAGAGGCTATGTGGCCTCGGGCACACATGTCAGAGAACCTCAACCTATGAAATGGAGATAATTCTGTGTTGAGGATGAAATGAGATGGCATATGCAGCAAGAGACACAAAGTAGACCAGTAAATGCTAATTCCTTTTCTCTTTCCCTTCTACTATTTTTAACCTAAGATAACTTTCAAAGGTATCAAAATAACAGAGTTGTGACATCATAATAAAAAGACTGACCTGGTAGCCACACAGACTTGATGCTCTTTGATAAACCCTGCACAAATATGGCGTGTCTGAACCACTGCAAACAAGTACCTGTCCCTTGAGATGGCAACTAGTGAACGTGAGAGAGCAAGTTTTCTTTCTTGGATTCTTAATAGTAGCTACACACATTTAAAATCAGTGTAATAGTCAAGAACATGGGCTCAGACAGATTTGGTATTTAGTCTCCTCATCTATAAAATGGGTACAATAATAATTATGTCTTTCATGAAGAGCTGTTTCTGGGAGAAGTAAATAGTTATTATGTGTAATGCACCTAAGACATAGTCTTTGTTTTTCATTCTGGATGTTCTAAAGGTAAAACAGGATCTTCCAATATATTGGGGGCAAGAGGGGAGGGAAGGATTAATTCTAGAGAATCAGACAATCTACATAGTCTTTGATTTACCCATTTGCAGCTTAATTGACTAGAAGCATGTATGCAAAACCCAAGCAGATGTCCCTCAATTAAAAAAATCAATGGCAGTGACTAGGAAACACAATTTGAGGAGGTACAACTGGAGACAATTCTGGAGCAACGACTTTGTAATAAATACAATCAAGAAGAGTCTTAAAGAGAAGTATATCTTTCCTTGGCCACATGGAACGTGAAAAGTGACAGCATGCATGACTGAGGAAAAAGGGAGAGAAGAAAAAGAAAATGAGAAAAAGTACTTAGAAAAAAGGCAAGAGAAGCTGCCTGACATGGGAGCTGACTTCTCTGGTCCCAGGGAAATGGACCCCCAGGATAAAGGAGTTATCTCCAGCCGAATCCCATTATCACTTGTTGCCCTGGAGTCTTAGTCCCAAATTCTGATATATTGACTTTGGCTTCCTTTCTATGCATTTTCATGCCAATAAAGTTGCTGAAATTAAAGAAGAATTGAATTGTGAAGCTTTTTGGCATAAATAATGTCATATTGTAAAGTCGGAGCTAATAACAACCAGGATGCCCTTAACACACTTAAGAAAAACCATCTGATATACGTATCCCTCAATGTGGTTTGAAATTTCCCTCAGCCTACAAAGGAAAATATTTTTAGCATGTAGCACACTTTGTAACAGACATATAAATGCACTGAAAATATAATTTTGGGAAAGCATCTGGGTTTGATCATTTCAACCCCAAGTAGGTTCTACTTTCTCAATATAAAAAAAAACGGCAACATTTTGCTATAAAATATGCAGCAATCACTGTAGCAATTTCTCATAAACATTATTACTGGTTATGTTTTTTTTTTAAGCAGAAAATATGCTAATGATTTAAATATAAAGCAACATAAAAAAAAGAGGTGCTTTTTCTGGAGTATTTGGTCCTAGAGCCTCTCTCTCCTTCAAAAGGCAACCTGGAACCACTGGACTTTTGCCCATGTTTGTTTAGATAATAATAAATAAAATAAACAAATATTTAATTTTTACATTTCAAAATGTATCTCAGAAATAATAGTTGTCACTGTCCAAGGAAAAACTGACCTTAGATGTTACTAATTTCCAGGAACCTCAAGACTAATAAGCCTAGCAAAAAAAAATTTTTTTTTTTTTTTTATCGCCTGGTCAAACAGGTTAATATCTGTGAATAATCGATCTGAATTAGAAGCAAATGCCTAGTCCTCAGTGGTCAGCCAGTATAAAGGCTCTTGCAGATTGATTATTACTTAAGTTTCCTCCCAATAATCTCTTAAATAGAAATTTTCTAGTGAGAGAGAAAAGAAATGCACAAACCGGGTGTCTTGATAATATAAGTTTGTAAGACACCATATAAGATGAAGTGTGTAAAAACTTTCCCAATACCAGTCCAAACTAAGAACAACCTTTACATAAGAGGGCAATTCAACAGATTCCAAGGACAGAAAGACATTTAGACAAAAGAAAATCCCGATTTTTCTCTTCCCAGAAATGACCAGTTATACCCAGATGATAGGACTCAGAGTGGTCCCTGGACACAGCATATAGTGCAGAAGGCTCATAGAGGCTCAGGCCTTCACTCAGCTGCCTTCATTTCTAAAAGAAGCAATGAGGTCTCAGAGAAGGTAACTGGCTTGCCCAATGCTACGTAACTTAGTGGTGGTAGAGCTGACTTCAAACCTGTATTTAATGTATTCATTTGCCTTCTTCATCCAATATAGGATTGACCATGCTAAACAAAACATCATGATAAAATGAAAAAAATCACTTTGGATATAATGTAATTGATCTTCCTCTTCCACCCAGCCTTTATTAATGTTCATTAGCCTCAAAATAATGTTGCCTTGCATTTTATGCATGAAATTATTTGGAGCCCACTTACAGGGTGATGGTGGTGGTAGGATCAGAAGCAGAAAATACAGAGGTCATGAAGGCCCTGATGGAAGATTGACCTAAAAGAATGAGATCTTCCACTGAGTGGTCTCAGCAGATCTAATGTCGAGCACCAAGAAAGAACAGACAACACTCAGAGGCATGTAATGAGAAGGCTACCCTTTATAAGACAGATTTAGATGTGGGCAGTTTGACAACTATTGCCTGTTACCTTGACCCGTGATACACTTGCTGACAGGCCACCACCTGGCCATACTCCGTCACTCTCCTGCTCTATTCAGCACAGGGCTAGGGTGAAAGACTAGGACTCTAGTTAGGTGTTTGCTTTTGAAAGCAAATAAGAGGGTCTGAGAAACAGCCCTTAAATATTTTAGAAGATATATAAGGACATTTTTTGTTTGGCCATTTGTTTTTTTCCCATTCATTTGTTTTGGTGGCCTGGTATTTATTATCTAATTTAGTGTCCATCTCAAGGGAGGAATGGCTATGTCTATCCAAAAGCAAAGACAGACTAATTGCTACACATACTCACAATCACTCACACCCAAATTATACTAGCTCTTTGATACAATAAAGCCCAGTATTTCCTATGTAAAATGCTCAGTCCAGATACACAGGGCTATTGTTTAAAAATGTCCAGTGGAAGAGGGGTATGTATAACCATGACACACATTTAGGAAAGGCCCTGAAAAGCGAGGTCCACATTCTGCACACCCATGAAAGAATAGGAACGAACAGTCTCAAGAAAAAGGGCACTTATTGATTAATTAAAAAAATCATCACTTCAGGGCTCTCTGCTGTGTTCCTTCATTGTCTATTTACAAGTCTTTGTAAAAACTAAGGCAAAGTTGGGACCAAGCTGAGTTGGCTTAAGAACAAGTCTGTGGAAAAATACAAAAATGCCTTAGTTTGAGGCATGAGCTGAGCCTCAGCTCTGTCACTAGCTAGAGCCATGAGATTGGGCAAATGACCTCGCCTTTCCTGGGGCTCAGCCTCCCACATTCAGAAGAAGATGCACTGTTCGAGAAGACTCATTCCCACCCTATGATTCTACAGCAGAATGAAAATCATACAATATCAGAAAAAACTATGTTTAAGATCAGTTCTTCTTAAAAAGCAGAACCATGAAGCAACAGAGGCAACACCTAAGAAATATTATTCCATGAAGAAATTAAACATACACCTGGTTGGTACCACATAATGGCTTTCACAAAGGAGAAAGCAAAGTAAGTCCTGTGTGCTAAAAGTAGCCATGTGTTCCAAATGGCCTTCCTTGCCAGCAGGGTGCTCCAGGGGCAGGAGCACCCTGCTGATAATGCCCAGATCCAAATATTGCCCACCAGATTTTATACCTTGAGGACAATCACACTGGCTCCTTGCACAACGAGCTAGCCAAGTTGTAACTGACTTAGCAGCTGAGTCTCCTGCCTCCAAGCATGTTGTTTTCTTACAAGCTTAGCAGAACACAGCAAATGCAGGAAGTCAATCTTGATGATTCCTCTCAGCTCTCAGACTCTAGGCTGGGGACCTCCTGTGCACTCAGTGGACAATGGTTGGTTTGCAGATGTTCCCATAGACCCACGGCCCATGGGCAGGGCTTGTACCCCTTCAGCTTTGTATGACCCTGTCTCTCATAATGCATGGCATATTGCTTGAACAAATAAGCTAAACTGTAAAGCCAAATATTTGGGTCACTCAGGAAAAGTATAAAATTAAAAGGTTCTAAGGGTTTAGATTGTACTTAGAAAAGAAACTTCTTTTAATGGAATATATTCTAGAATATGACATAATTATAGATAATATCAACCAGTCCCAGCCCTACCTATGTAGATTCTGACTCGGTAGGTGTGAGTGAGTCTGGGTTCTATGGTTTTAAACAACCTCCTAGACAATTCTCATGACCAGGTAGATCTCCCTGAGGACCTCTAACCCAAGCCAAGAGCTACTCAAGAGTAACCCAAGCTGGAGCTACTCTTCCAGCAAGAATGCAGAGTTGTCTCTTCATCAAAAACCACACGTGCACGGCCACTCTAAACACTCTTTTCAAAGCCAAGGGCTTCTGCCTCCTTTTCCTTCAGGCTCAAAAGGTAGGACGGGTTTAGCTTTAGCCCATCAAGCAAATACAGATTTCTCTCTACAGTGTCATCCCCCAAGTGTCTATATTCACCTGGACAAGATCAGAATTTTTATTTATGTATTTTTAATCTGAGTCTCACTTTGTTGTTTTAGGTAGAGTGCTGTGGCATCACAGCTCATAGTAACCTCAAATTTCTGGGCTGAAGGGATCCTCTTACCTCTGCTTCCCAAGTAGCTGGGACTACAGGTGCTTAACACCATGCCCTCGCTAGCTTTCCTATTTTTAGTAGACTTGGGTCTCACTCTTGTTCAGGCTGGTCTCCAACTCCTGAGCAATCCACCTACCTTGGCCTCCCAGAATGCTAGGATTACAGCCGTGAGCCACCACACCCAGCCAGAATTATTATTCTTTTTAAAGGGAAAAGTTCTTCAATGTTCTTTATCCTACCTAAGAAAGTCATTCTCCAGTGCCTTCCGTTGAGCTCACTTTACAAATGTATGTCCAGTCTGGCATCCTGATGGACACAGGACTTGGCCTTCCTCGTTAGCTTCCCACTGTTCTCTGCCATCATGAGTAGGATTGGGGCCATCATCTGTATGACATGGATTGGTGCTTGTTTCATGTGGCTCCATCTTTACTCCTCAAAAGGCACCTATCTGCTAACGTAGAATCATGTTCCTCAGCTCACTGCCTCTGCTCCATTGGCTGTCCAGACATTTAGTGGTATTTTTAAAAAGTACCCTTGTAAATGAATAGTTTCTGAACATGAAAGTTCAAATTTGAAAACCAAGGAGCAAAAGTCAATCTAGCTGTTCCTCTCACTCCACTGGACTGCCTCAGTCCTGTGTGGTGGGAAAGGCATGGCCTCTGCCCCCCTGAGCTGCCCTTCTAGGCTGGGCTGCCACCCTCCAGAGCCTGTCATCTAAACTTGTTGCTCAAGTCCTGTCTCTGCTTCCACAAGCATCTCGTGGCTCCTGGATCTTGTGGAAACTCTCTAGCATCACACTCAAGTCTCTGTGGGATCTGGGTCCTGCCTTACCTTATCCATCCCCTTTGCAGGTCCCACTCTCCACACAAAACAAGCATGAATAAATGTATTCCTAACAAGGGAAACAGATCACGACTCCAAATCACGATCAAAACACATTCTTCCAGTGTCTTTTGTCACTATTTATTCATTCTTCTATTATTTAGAAGCAGAACAGCTTTGGTCAGAGTGATTCAGGAACCAGGCCTTGGGAGGAACCTAATAATAAGAGGGAAGTCAAATTGGAGGATTTCTGCCCCACTCCCTAGCCAGTGAACCTGCCTCCATTTCCCTGGGACTGGGTACCACCCACTGAGCCTTCAGCAGGGTTGTGACTCACTAATCAGCCTCCATCACTGAGACCGAATTCTGCCTAATGCTGCTCAAACACGCATCCTGAACCTTCCCCAGCACACCTTGGTTATGGTGCTCCTGCTGCCCGCAAAGGCCTTTCCTCCCATTTCCACCTGTCTCTTAAGCTGGCTTCAAATGGTACCTCCACCCTCTCTGCTTCCGTAGAAGGGACTGACCTCTTTCTTCTAAACTCTAAGAATCAGTTTTTTCACTACCTATGGCTTTCTGCCTTAAGCTAGTTGCTTGTGTATTGATTTTTCCTAGTGAATTTTAAAGCCTCTGAGGGCAAAGCCTACATTTCTCTCCTGTTTGAATGATCTGCTAGTTCCTCAAAAAGAGTAGACGTATGGGTTAGATTCATGGGAAGAAGGGACGGAAGGCACTGAGCTGAGAGGTCTGATTCCTGGAAGAAGCTTCCAGTTGCAAACAGCATCCATCTGGTCTGGATGCCTGACAGTTCTACTGTGGAAGCCTAAGCTCTGACACTTAACAAAGGAAATCTTTGAGGGAGAGGAAACACTTTTCATTCTTGCTGTTCACTTGGAATCTAGTCTTAGACTACTGTGAATGAGACTCAAATTCTTTCTGGCAATCAGGTTTTGCAAAGAGATAAAAGAAGGAACGACATGGAGTTTTCATTTGGGAGCACCACAGGAAAATGTGTCCTATTTCCTTGTGGTGCCTTGTGCTGTGAAGAGGTTAATATGTTTGGATAGTGTCAAATCAGATGCCCTCAGTAAAATGCAACAGCCACCACAGGTCTTCAGACCCTTCCCACATTTATTTCTGTCTCACACTACCAGACTAGTAGTTAGTGGAATAGATACATTTGGACCAGAAAATAAACCTAATGTATATTCATCCATAGGGGAATACGACACAGTGAGGTTGCCTTGAGTGATTTCTGCTGGCCATTTTAAAGGGATTCAGACATGTGAAACTAGTCAGAGAAGTACCAAGAATAAACTTTGGTACAACTGAAATTCATGTATTGTGAAGTCCTACTCCCTAGTACCTCAAAATGTGACTTTATTAGAGATAGGGTCTTAAAGAGGTGATTAAGGTAAATGAAGTCATACAGATAGGCCCTAAACCAGTGGTTTTCTTTCTTTCTTTCTTTCTTTTCTTTTCTTTTTTTTTTTTGAGATAGAGTCTCACTCTGTTGCCCTGGGTACAGTGCTATGGCGTCACAGCTCACAGCAACCTCAAACTCTGGGGCTCAGGTGATCCTCTTGCTTCAGCTTCCCCAGTAGCTGGGACTACAGGTACTTGCCACAATATGCCCAGCTAGTTTTTTTATTTTTGGTAGAAACAGGGTCTCACTCTTGCTCAAAGTTATTCTCAAACTCTTGAGCTCAAGCAATTCATCTGCCTCAGCCTCCCAGAGTGCAAGGATTACAGGTGTGAGCCACTGCACCAATAATTTTCACCCACTGTGCTATGGCGCACTGATGTGTCATGAGAGGATCTTAAGTGTGCTGCAAAAATTTTTAAAGATCATTAATTAAATTGCTTGTGAAAGAAGTTCAAAGCACAGTAAGTATTTTCTTTTTTGACTCTTCTTTTCATTAAATGTGCCGTGGAAGTTTAACTATAGGTTCAAGGGTGCCATGAGATAAAAAAGGTTGAAAAACATCACCCTAAACCAAAATAACCATTCTTACAAAAGGAGAATGTGTGAGCCAGGCATGGTGGCACATATCTGTAGGCCCAGTTACTTGGGAGTCTAAGGCAAGTGGATCACCTGAGCTCAGAAGTTTGAGGTTGGTGTGAGCTGTGATGCACAGCACTCTACTGAGGGTGACAAAGAAAGACTGTCTCCAAAAAAAAAAAATATATAGAAGAAATAAGGACAGAGACATGTGTACACAAAGGAAAGACCATGTGAAAAGGACACATGAGGTGAGGACACAGTGAAAAGGCAGCCAACTTCAAGCCAAGAAGAGAGGCGTCAGGAGAAACCAAACCTGCCTACACCTTGATCTTGAACTTTTAGCCTCCAGAACCATAAGAAATAAATCTCTGTTGTTTGAGCCATCCCATCCATGATACTCAGTTAAGGCAGCCCTAGCAAATTCCTATAAGCACTAAGCCACAGATGCCCCAAATGAAGGAAATTAAAATAAAAGAATTTAATAAACTATCTCCCTATCTCTAGTGACTCTGCTGAACAGAACAGCAATTTGAAGAGCTGCTGGAGAGGGTCAGGTGCTTTGATGAACAGAAAGCGACTGACCGTGATGAACCATAGACATTTTGGGTGCTAAGGCCATAGGACCTATCCAGTGTATCTTTAAGGATCCTTGACAAAAAGTTTAGTCACTTAGAAAATTTGAGTTGAACTACTGGCAAAATTGACAGCAAAATTATTAGGTGCTCAAAAAGTGTACTGCATTATTATCGATATAAAAGAACCAAAGATTGCATAGTACATATAATTTGAAAAATACATTTTCTCTAGAATTTGCAAAATAACCAGTTTTCTTCACCTTTAAATGCAGAATTCTTACAGATACCACTGAGATAGAGTATCCTAATAGGCTTTAAAGTTATGTAGATAATATTACATAATATGTGATTAATAGATGCCTACAAGTTAAACCCCTAAGAAACCAGCTGGTTTTCTCCATGCTAAAAGGTACATTGTGGCTACAATGACCTAAAGCCTCTTGCACCATATCTTATCAAGTTTCTTCAATTTTGTGACTACAGCATTTTCCCTGTATGACTTAAGTTTTCTATCTTTTGCAGGTGTGGCCTTTGGCAACTTGCAGGTGTTTGCTTGGAAAGAAGTGGCATGTTCCCAAAATGACAAAATAACCTGCTGTTCTAAAAATTCTGAGATTCAGGAGCAAGGTTGGGAACCCAAGTTGATTTCTGCCTATTTCTGGGACACATTACACAGCCAGCCTATTACCCATCTTCTCTCTCCTCCTTGATGGTACCCTGGCTGATGGTTTTGCCAGTTAACGGCTGCCAAACCTATCCCCAAAGAGGAGACTGAGGCACTGATAAGGCTCTGAGGTTCATCTGAGGTTCATCTGAGGACATCTGAGTGTCTATGTTCATAGCTCAGGAAACACGTCTCCTAGGAGTAGAGACTGATGCACAGCTACTCACTAATTCATGCCCTCTGAGTGCCTGCTGTGAACCCAGCACACTCTCTACCTGTGGATGTGATCGTCTGTGCTGCCACTAAGGAATGAAAGGTGTTGACAGATTAGCCAGCTTCATCTTTACCCACTTGTTTGACAAAAATACAGTGGGTTTCAATCATATCTATTCCGTGGGTGATTTTAAGGCATTATGCGCTCAGAGTTCAATGCAACTAATAGCTTTAAAGCATCTGTTCATAGAAATATACGCAAGCCACGCATGTCATTTAAAATCTTCTAGTTGCTACGTTTAAAAAGTAGGAAATAAGCTAGACCTGGTGACTCATGCCTGTAATCTTAGCACTCTGGGAGGCTGAGGCAGGTGGATTGCTTGAGCTCAATTGTTCGAGATCAGTTTGAGCAAGAGGATGACCCTGCTTCTACTAAAAATAGAAAAACTAGCCAGGCATTGTGGTGGGCACCTGTGGTCCCAGCTACTTGGGGAGGCTGAGGCAAGAGGATAACCTGAGCCTAACTAAGAGTTTAAGGTTGAGTTGAGCTATGACACCACAGCACTCTAGCCTGGGGGAAGACTCTGTATCAAAAAAATAAAATAAAAAAGTAGGAAATAGGTAAGATTAATTTTGATATTATATTTTATTGGGTATATATACATTAAGTTCAACATGTTACCACTATTTTTTAAAAGTGGTGAAATATTTACCTTCATTTTTGTACTAAGTCTTCTAAATCTGATGTGTTTTCACAGCTCATCACAATTTGGATGCTAACTTTCATTCAATAATAGTTGGTCTGTATTTATATTTCATAAAATTTATAGTTGAAAAAGTAGCAGGCCCAGGTTGTTCCAAACAATAAGTAAATTATAGGATTTTAATTAAGATTAAAAATTCAGCTCCTCAGGTGCACTAGATGTATTTCAGGTGCTTCATAAATACAGGCAGCTACTGTATTGGATGGTGAGTGACTGAGCTCTATACGTGCAAAGCCCAAAACAAATGAGCCTCGTGGTAGGCACTGCAAGGATGAGTCAGCCCAAACCCTTGTCTCTGGGGTTGGAGGATAGGGGATGGTATGAGATACAGGAAGGAAAGCATTTCAAAGAGAGAAAGGGGTAGGAGAAAAGGAAGACTGGGGGTAGAGCTCACAAATATTTGTATATTGGCAGTTATGGTTGGGCATATTCTCAGAATGGTGGAAAATAAAGTTAAAAAAAGGTACTATGGACAGTCCTGCTGACAGTCTCAAATGGCAAGGCAAAGAGTTTGTCCTAAATACACTGTCAATGGGAAAAATGTTTCTAGTGAGAAGAAGGGATCTGAGCTCTGTCTTAGGGAGATTCACTTGGCCTTGATGTGAATGATAGATGGAAAAGGGAAGAGCCTGGCAGCTAAAAGATCAATTAGCTACTGCATTAGTTCAAGCAAAATATAATTTAACAAATGGTAGAGGTGCTAGGAACAGAAAAAAAAATCAGGACTATATTAAATATGTACAGAAGGACCTTAGGACTTGGCAGTCTAGAGAGGAAATCAAAGAAAGGCAGGAGTATACTAAAATAAAAAGTATGGAAGAAAGGCCGGATGGAGAAAAGTTATTTCTAGTATATTTGCACATAAATGTTTTAAAAGAGGATGGGAATATATGTGCATATGGGATAGAGAGGGACCTTTGTTTGGGCAGACATGAAAAGAAATCAAAATCTATTCATAGAGCTAGCTACCAAATTAGCAGAATTCTGAGAAACGATGTACAGTATCCTATTCTAACTGTGGACAGGCTGAAAAAATTCAATTATGGAACTACTCATTAGGAAGTGATGCAGCTGTTAAAAATTATTGCTCTTGAATTATATTAAGGGCTGTGGGAAACTACACAAGACATATTCTTAAGTGAAACTTTTAAGTTTGGAAGACAAGATTCTAATTTTATTTCAAAAGGATATGCACCTACATGCTGTTCAGCACGGAGAACGTGTGGGAGGACACACGGCAAGCTGTTACCAGGGCAGGTTCCCTCTCAGGAGTAAGACTGAAGGGGGCAAGAGCTTTTACATTTTATATTTTGCTATTGTTTGAACTTGCTACAGAAAGCATATTATTTTTACTATCAAAAAAGGGAGAGAAAGAAGAAGGTAAAATATGTGTTTGTACAGCCAGAACAATGAGCAAAAGAACGTATATCAAAATTTGTCTCTGGGTCTTTTTTATTATTTTATTTGCAAACTTTTTCTTAGTTCCAAGTAAATGTGTGATATTTCTATAACCAGAAAAAATGTTGTAAAAAGTAATCATCTATCATAATGATGGTATAATCAATTTACAATTTCTTTGCAAGGCCAAAGGTTATATGGTGAGGGCGCTCCTTAAAGAGGTTTCGATACAATTTCTTTTGCTTCTTTGGGGTTCATGCTTACTTTTATTGCTGCTGAAGCTATTTTCACTTAAAAAAAATGATTTCCATTCAATGTGGCCAAAAAGGAAAATCGAGGCCAACCACAAGGCAAGCCTTCTTGATAGAAGACAAAAAGCCTCTGTAACCTGCGGAATGAAAATTTCACCAGTAGAACGTTACTCTTTTGTCATGAATGACTTCAATTGCTGGTGGACAGAAATTTTTAACAAGAACAAAGAGCATCAGAGAAATTTCTGTGCTCTGGTTGTCATTCCAGGGCAAGCACACTAGTAACTTTATATTATAATGACAGGAACAAAGAACAAGGTGTCCCATTCACTGTGAGGCTCCTGCAACCAGAGGGTCTCAGGCCCTCACCGAGGCTTTCACTGAGGTGGAAACAAGAAGAAACTCTCAAGGAGCGTGACAGTGGCTGAGAGCAGGTAAATCAGCAGCAGCCATATAAATAATGGCAGAAAATGGGCAGAAGAGATGAAAAGATGCCATCTGATCATTCACCAATGGAAAGATGTGCACTAAATCAGGGCCTTTTCTGTCTTGGCACTGTTTTTTTTTACTGAACAGTTAAGCACCCAAGGAAATAACAGTTGGGTCTTAAAGACAATTTATAGCTGCTTGGCCTCACTGCACCTGGCTGTTTTGACAGCAGGTTTTGTCAGTTTATAGCAGAGATTCCTGTCTACACTATAAGCTGTCACTAATGCAACTAGACCTTTGGAAAAAATGTACCGCTCAGAGGCAAATCTCTGTTCCACATACTCCTCCCCCTTTTAATGAAAAGCAAAAGCCTCCTGCTGGTGGCAAAGCCTCCTCCTCTTCAGGGGAAATTACATGGCCCCTGGCAGTGAGAGGGTCAGCCCCAGCGCCACAACCCAAGTGGGGTGTGCCTGCTTCTGGGCACGGGATTAAGGACTCTTTCTTTTCCCTTCCCTAGAGGCTAACTGCTGCAAACAGCAGCCTTGTTGTTTCAGGCCAGGAAATTCAGAAGCAGGCTCTGCCAGCCTGGGACCCTTCCCTGCTTCCAGGCCACACTAAGAATGTCTGGGAGCCTTGAGATGACCTGGCTTAGGAACACCAAGCAAAAGGCTCCCGAACCCACCCCATCCCCATCTAAAAATGAAGGGCAAGGTTTGGCTGTTTACAACCAGACAAACCTTAACTTGTTTGCCCTGGATTTTTGTGAGTGGTCTGGTCTGGAGGTTGCCTTCTTAGAAGCCACAGGACCTCATTCTTACATGAGTGGAAAGTGCTGCCTCCCTGGCCCCAGGGCTGCCTTGCCCTGCGCCTGTTTTGCTTTACTTTTTGCTCCCAGAAGGATTGGGCCACACAAATAACTTCTAACAGGTGACACACATTCCTGAACTGAAGGCAAAGTGTCCTTTTTTAGGAATGAGCTAATGGTGGCTGGTGGCTTACATTCCTCCCTCCCCCCCCCCATGTGGTGGGGAAGGACAAAGATTCGAGTAGAGGGATGAAAAGGTAATAGAGAGCAGCCCCTCCTGCTCCTTCATTTCATGGTTCACAAACATTCATTGACATTCAGACACTCCCAAGGGGAAGCTCATATAACCAGTCATGAAACCAGAAACGAGCCGGCTGAAAGGGCTGCTTGCCTGGGCCCAGGGCAGTTTCTCACTGCCATGGGGGTCTGCCCTAGGTCCGAGGCCCACTAGGATGGGTCAGGCCCCATCTGTAGTTGCTCTGGGGGCTGCAGACTAGGAAAACTCCAGGCCTCCAGGATCCTTTGGCCACCCATCGGGGATGCCACCTTCCAACTTCCCAGGTCCTACTAGGCTTCTATTAGGGGCAGTGTTTAAGTTGGTGAGGGGCCTTGGGCTGTCCAACAGGCTTTGGGAAGTGGAAGGGAATAGGAGACTCCAGGCCAGGTGATTCCCATGGAGCTGGGGCTGGCTAGGAAATTTCTCCCTTAGAGTTGCCCATGGACTGACATAGAAGAAGAGAAGAAAATCTTGAGTAGGGTGAGCCCAGGTTCCTAAGACCGAGAAATGAAACTAAACAGGTCATCCAGTTGAGAAGGCCAGCCTGAGGCAAGGACCTGATGCAAAGCCAGGGGAGGTTGTCTAACACAGGCATGTTGGGGAAGAGGAAAGCTACACCCGCCCAGATCACTGGTCTGGCTACATCCTAAAAGCAAAGGTTGAGACCTGCTGCTCCCCACGGGAGGCATTTGACCATTACCTGGAGACTCTACCCACAACATACACCATGCTTTATGAGACCTCATTTAACACAGTGCAGGGGCTCCTGTCGTGTCTACCAATAACACCAAAGGCATTTGAAACAGTGGAGAGAGGCACAACCCGTGATGTCAAGCTGAAAAGGGGTAGGGAGACCCGTAGTTTTCTGACTTAGGGCTACTCCAACTCAGTAACATATTACTGTTCCATGCATATATTCAGAAATCATTGTCACAATTGATATGCCAAGTAGCAAGCTTTACTGTTGTCCCCAGACTGTCCTAAATTATCATCCTAAGTGTACCTTTGGTATTCCAGGACTCTCAAGCCAGTCTTGGAAGATGTTTTCAACAGACAACTCAAGCCTTTAAAAATAAAACAAAAAGTAAAGGATTAAAAAGCTACCAAGTACTTGTTACACAGACTAGTTTCTAACTGCTTGGGCACATCATAACACCAATTGTCTGAAAGTAACTGTTTTTTGAAGAAAGAGCAATGCTCCCCTGGGGTAAAGTGGGGAAGGGAACCCAGTCACATCAGCGCAGCTTCTCATCAACAGCAATAGGCACCATGAACACGAAGACCACACATGCAACATCATGGGTGCCTTTAATGCTTTGAAAGAACATTTCAATCAAGGAAAGCCAATTTAGGGAGGATAAGGCATATTTATAGGGCATACCAGGCTCAACTGCTTCCTGGAGAATGGTGAAGCAAAGTAGAATCTGAACATTGTAGCATTTACTATATCAACCAACCTGAAATCTGTACTTACAGTAATGATGGACTACAATAAGCAAAAATAATGCAAATCATTATTGGACCGGAGTGGCTCAGATACATGGAATCAGTGTGCCTTCCATGGTCTGTTTTCAAGCAGGCCCACATTTTGCTTTACTTGACGTATTAAGGCTACTTGTTATGTCTGATCTGAAGTCAGCTGAAATTCTTTTGCTTTCATGCCCTGCTGAAAACTCCTTAAACTTACTCCTTAAACGACTCCTTAAACTTACTAAGTGTCTGAAATATTTAGGGTCAACAGACTTTAGGTTGTGTCCTCCTGTCTTCCTTGGCTAATACTGTTTAAAACAAACCCATCTTCCACCGTCTTCTAGATCACTTCTCATGACTGGACTCTCTGCTTACAGGGAGGTCTTTCTTGACTTCCTCCCAGGCTGAAGCAAGCCCTCCCTGGTGTAGCTAACATCCATCACTCTCCCTGTCCTCAGCAACACAGCATCCATCACAGTTCGTGACAGAGTTATTTGATTACTTGATTCTTAACTATTTGTTACCCAGATCAAAGCTCTGAGATGTAATCCCAGAACTTGGAATAAACAGCTCCTGGTATGAAAGAGGATTCTCATAGATATTTTTTATTTTTATTTCAATAAAAATTATTCCTGGGCAGTGCCCGTGGCTCAAAGGAGTAGGGCGACGGCCCCATATACCGGAGGTGGCGGGTTCAAACCTGGCCCCAGCAAAAAAAAAAAAAAAAACTGCAACCCCCCTCCCAAAATAAATAAAAATTATTCCTGTTTAAGATAATATTCACGGCTCAGTGCCTGTGGCTCAACGGGCTGAGGCGCCAGCCATGTACACCTGAACTGGCAGGTTGGAATCCAGCCCAGGCCTGCCAAACAACAATGATGGCTGCAACCAAAAAATGGGCAGGTGTTATGGCAGGTGCCTGTAGTCCCAGCTACTTGGGAGGCAGAGGCAGGAGACTCACTTGAGCCCAGGAATTGGAGGTTGCTGTGAGCTGTGATGCCATAGCACTCTATCCAGGGTGACAGCTTGAGGCTCTGTCTCAAAAAAAAAAAGATAATATTCTTCTTTACCAGTAA
>CAUYON010026778.1:0-30896 GCA_963573935.1 Arctocebus calabarensis | reverse complement strand
ACTTTATCGCCCTGGGTAGAGTGCCGTGGCGTCACACTGCTCACAGCAACCTCCAGCTCTTGGGCTTAAGCGATTCTCTTGCCTCAGCCTCCCGAGTAGCTGGGACTACAGGCGCCCGCCACAGCGCCAGGCTATTTTTTTGTTTTGCAGTTCGGCCAAGGCCGGGCTTGAACCCGCCACCTTCGATATATGGGGCCGGCGCCCTACTCGCTGAGCCACAGGAGCCACCCGAGATATTTCTAATTTTTATGATTACATAGTACTCATTGTGGAAGGTTTACCATAATTTATTCAGCTAATCTCCTGTGTGCATGTATTTAAGGTTATTTCCGATATTTTGTAATTACAAATAATATAAGAATGAATGGGCTTTTGGATATGGGTTTTTTGTATTGGAAATATGTCTTCAGTGTAAATTTCTAGGTGTACAATTGCTAGTTCAAAGAGTAAATACATATAGGCAAATTGCACTCATGAATGAAGGTAACGTGTAAATGTACCTTTTCCAGCTTACATAGATATTCATCTTAAGAACAAACCTATAGGGCGGTGCCTGTGGCTCATTGAGTAGGGCGCCGGCCTCATATACTGAAGGTGGCGGGTTCAGACCCAGCCTTGGCTGAATTGCAAAAAACCCCAGAAAAATAGCCGGGCTTGTGGTGGGCACCTGTAGTCTCAGCTACTCGGGAGGCTGAGGCAAGAGAATCGCCTAAGCACAGGAATTGGAGGTTGCTGTGAACTGTGTGAGGCCACAGCACTCTACTGAGGGCAATAAAGTGGGACTCCATATCTACAAAAAAAAGAACAAACCTATAGAACTATCATTTATAACATGGGGACTACCTGTACTTAGTTGTCCTTCATTTGCTGCACTTTTCCTACCAACAGTGCATAAGAGTGATGCATGGGGCTGGTGCAGGTGGCTCACACCTATAATCTTAGCACTCTGGGAGGCCGAGGCAGGGGGATCCCTTGAGCTCAGGAGTTTGAGACCAGCCTGAGCAAGAGCGAGACCCCATCTCTAAAAATAGATAGGCATTGGTGGCTATTTTGCTGGGCACCTGTAGCCCCAGCTACTCAGGAGACTGAGGCAAGAGGATCGCTTAAGGCCAAAAGTTTGAAGTTGCTGTGAGCTGTGATGTCACATCACTCTACCCAGGGCAACAAAGTGAGACTCTGTTCCGAAAAAAGAACGATACATAATTTATTTCTACAAATTATACAGAAAGCTTGCCTTTTTCTTTGTATCTAGCATATCTCTGCTCCCTTTCTCAACTCAACCCTGTCTGTGGTTATGTACAGATTTTAATATGTGTTAACATTGTGTTTAAAATGAGTTTTTCAAGAGTCATAGACAGTAATTATTCGATTTACAGTTTTTAATGTATTTTTTACTTTGAAAGTTTATATGAGTTCAATTTTTAGTATTAGACTTACTGTGTGTCTTTTGGGGTGTAGAAACATAAACTAGGGAAATAATTATGAATTGGAAATGAAATGGATGGCAGAGGCAAGGCAGATTTTTGCACAGAAGCTTTTTGAAACTGAATACTGTCTCACAGGTATTGGGGGCAAGGAATATTGAGCTTTTGGGGAGCAACTACTATAAACTCCAATAAATTCCCATGAATTTTAATTACCTGGGAATCCCCAGGTAACAAAACAGTTTTGTTTGGTTAATTGAAAACTTTTTTTTTTTTTTGAGACAGAGCCTCAAGCTGTCACCCTGGGTAGAGTGCTGTGGCATCACAGCTCACAGCAACCTCCAATTCCTGGGCTCAAGTGAGTCTTCTGCCTCCGCCTCCCAAGTAGCTGGAACTACAGGTGCCCACCACCACGCACAGCCTTTTTTTGGTTGCAGCCATCATCGTTTGGCAGGCCCAGGCTGGATTCAAACCTGCCAGTTCAGGTGTACATGGCTGGCGCCTTAGCCACTTGAGCCACAGGCGCCGAGCATTTTTTTTTTTTTTTTTTTTTTGAGACAAAACCTCAAGCTGTCGCCCTGTGCCATGGCATCGCAGCTCACAGCAACCTCCAACTTCTGGGCTGCAGTGATTCTCTTGCCTTAGTCTCCCAAGTAGCTGGGACTACAGGTGCCTGCCACAATGCCCGGCTATTTTTTGGTTGTGGTTGTCATTGTTGTTTGGCAGGCCTAGACTGGATATGAACCTGCCAGCTCTGGTACATGTGGCTGGTGCCTTAGCTGCTTGCGCTATGGTCGCTAAGCCAAAATGAAATTCTTTTTTTGTTCTTGTTGCAGTTTTTGACCAGGGCCGTGTTTCAACCCACCACCTCCAGTATCTGGGGCCGGCTCCCTATTTGAGCCACAGGTGCCACCCGAAAACTTTTTTATTTTTTAACTGAGAACCACAAAGTTCTCAACCAGATGTTATGATTGTGATGAGTGGTTTCAAATTAAGCCCTTGGGATCTAATGATTACGTATTTCTTCCCCTAGCCCATGGAAGCGCTTGCATAAGAAAGTTTTTTTAAACAGTCGATTCTAATTAAGGAATTACTATAAAGTCTCTTCTCCCCTAACCCACTCATAATTTCACATTGGATATTTACCATTTTTTACTAGAAAACATGTTTGGGGGCAGCGATATGGGGGATAGGGAGTGGGAATCTGCTGATTGATTGGTTGGTTGATTTTTTTTTTTTAATTTCAGATTATAATGAGGTACAAATGTTTAGGTTACATTGCTTTCAATTCTAAGTTAAAGTTCAAGTTGTTGTTGAGCCCTTCATCCAGGGGAGCATGCTGAACACCCTCACATTGTGCACTTTAGGGGAGATCCCCCCAATCACCTTCCCTCCTCCCTCCTTCTTCCTTCTCCTCACCCCTCCCTCAACTATATTTGTGTATTTTTCTTTTGTGTGCGTGTGTAGTTTGTTTATATATTGGTTTCCTATTAGTATTGAGTATATTGGATACTTTTTTTCCATTCTTAAGATACTTTACTTAGAAGAATGTGTTTCAACCCCATCCAGGTAAACACAAAAGATGTAAAGTCTCTGTCTTTTCCTATGGCTGAATAGTACTCCATGTACACATATACCATAGTTTGTTAATCCATTCATGGGTTGGTAGACACTTGGGTTGCTTCCACATCTTGGCAGTCTTGAATTCAGCTACAATTAACCTTCGGGTGCAGTCATCCTCGTGGTAAAATGACTTTTTTTTTTTCTTCTGAGTGTATACCTAGTAATGGGATTGCGGGATCAAATGGAAGGTTGACTTTCAGTTCTTTGAGCATTCTCCATGCTTCTTTCCATAGCAGTTGTATTAGTTTGCAGTCCCACCAGCAGTGCAAAAATGTTTCCTTCTTTCCATATCCGTGCCCTCATCTGCAGATTCAGGACTTGGTGGTGTTGATTTTAGTATGCATGCTGAGGTTGAAACAGGGAATTTGGCTCGGCGCCTGTGGCTCAACGGGCTAAGGCGCCAGCCATGTACACCTGAGCTGGCAGGTTCGAATCCAGCCTGGGCCCGCCAAACAACAATGGTGGCTGCAACCTAAAAATGGCCGGGCATCGTGGCGGGCGCCTGTAGTTCCAGCTACTTGGGAGGCGGAGGCAGGAGACTCACTTCAGCCCAGGAATTGGAGGTTGCTGTGAGCTGTGATGCCACGGCACTCTATCCAGGGTGACAGCTTGAGGCTCTGTCTCAAAAACAAACAAACAAAAAAAAAACCAGAGAATTTATTTCTCTTGAAAACCATTCTAAATAGTTGACTATCTTTTTCAGTTCAGCAAAAGTAGGTAAGGTCACCAGTTCCATTTTATTTACTTAATTCTCTTTATAACAACTGAAAGTTAGTACAAAAATAAAGCAACCAGAGACCATTCAATTACAATCTAGATGCAAAAAATCAAAATAAAATCTTAACAAATAGAATTCTACAATATATGAAGAGAATAACATGCTTTTTCCAACTTGAGTTTATGCCAGAAGGGGCAAGATTGTTTCCAAATCAAGTTCTGTCGACATTTATCATTACTTTGGCAGACAAAAACAAGAAAACTTGTGATCACATTAACAACTTTGGATTAGGCATTTGTTTTTTTTTCTGGGTTTTTTTTTTTTTTGAGACAGAGTCTCAAGCTGTCACCTTGGATAGAGTGCTGTGGCATCACAGCTCACAGCAACCTCCAGTTCCTGGACTCAAGCGAGTCTCCTGCCTCTGCCTCCCAAGTAGCTGGGACTACAGGTGCCCACCACAACGCCCGGCCATTTTTTGGGTTGCAGCCGTCATTGTTTGGCGGCCTGGGCTGGATTCGAATCCACCAGCTGAGGTGTACGTGGCTGGCGCCTTAGCCCATTGAGCCACAGGTGCCGCACCAGGCATTTAAAAAATTCAGTAACTATTTCTCTTGAGTAAAAAGGGAACTATTTTTAAATATGTTAGAGCACTTTCTAAAAATCAGACCAAATATCATGCTAAACGTTGAAACACTAAATCCATTTCATTTAAACACAGAACTGAGCAGGCAAACATTCAGTAATGTCTTACTTATTTATTTATTTTTTTCCTGACTGCTAGACCACGTGGGAGCAGTAATATTGAGAGGCAGTAAGACCAATGAAAATGAGGATTGGCCTAGGCAAGGCATGGTGGCTCACACCCGTAATCCTAGCACTCTGCGAGGCCGTGGTGGAAGGATCCCTTGAGTTCAGGAGTTGGAAACTACCCTGAGCAAGAACGAGACCTCGTCTCTACTCAAAACAGAAAAATTAGCCAGGCGTTGTGGTGGGTGCTTACAGTCTCAGCTACTTGGAAGGTTGAGGGAGAAGGATCACTTGAACCCTGGAGTCTAAGGTTGTATGATGGTCAGCTGGCTAGCTTGGGGAACAGAGTGAGACTCTGCTACAAATTAAAAAAAAAAGATTGGTATAAATATTAAAAATGCTAATCTTTTGCCAGTTATGTGATTGTATACTTACTAAAACCAAGAGATTTTAGTTTCAAAAAATTAATAAGATATGTTGAAATTTGTTAACGTCTATGATATTTATGGTAGATACAGGATAAATAAATTTTTAGAAATAATTTCTATGTTTGAAGTAAGGACCTAAAAATGTTAATGGGGGAATGTTTCTTTTCTTTTTTTTTTTTTTTTTTTTTTTTTTTAGATAAGAGTCTCAAGCTGTCGCCCTGGGTAGTGTGCCATGGTGTCCCAGCTCACAGCAACCTCAAATTTTTGGGCTTAAGTGATTCTTTTACCTCAGCCCCCCAAGTAGCTGGGACTATAGGTGCCCACCACAACACCTGGGTTTTGGTTTTTTTGGTCGTAGTTGTCATTATTGTCTGATAGGCCTGGGCTACATTTGAACCCTCCAGCTCTGATGTATATAGCTAGCACCCTAGCCACTGAGCTACAGGCGCCGAGCCAGGGTAGGGGGAATGTTTCATATAATATTATAGCAAAAATGTTGTTTAATTTCTTAGAATATATTTAATGAATAGCATATTATATGAAAAACATGATATAATTTTATTAAAGTAAATGTTAATTTGTAGAACTAAACAAATGGAAAGATAGTATTTTCTTTGGTGGGAAGACTATCACAAATATACCAGTTCTCTCCGAAAATTATTATATAAAGCTAATACAGGTTTTGGATCCCAGTAAGGTTGTTTGCAGAATAGATAAAATGTTGTTAAAGTTTAAGAAAAAAAATAAATATCCATGAATAGCCAAGAAAAGGTTTTTAGAAAAACCTTGGCAGATAGCAGAATGTACCTGTGAGCCAGCACAAGCATGTTACTGTCATACTGACCTGGGGGCTGTTCAGTCAGAATAGAAAATCCAGAACAGATCTCACTTAATATGAACACTTAAAACATGACAGGAATGTGTCTTAGTTCGGTACGAAGAGGACACATTAATTCAGAAATGTTGCTGGGAAAGAGAGAGATCCGTGCAGTAATGATTGAACCCTAGGATGACATATCCACCCCTGACTACAGTCACAGACGGTTTAAAGACTGAAATGGAGTAAAGTAATACAATTGTAGAAAATTAAGGACTAAAACCCTGCAGACTATACAATAGAAGCGTGATGACTCATGCCTATAGTCCGAGCACTTGTGGAGGCTGGGGTGGGGTGGGGTAGAATTCCCTGAGGCCAGGTGTTTGAGGCCGTCGTCTGTTGTGGTGTTGCCCGCTGCTCTGCCGCCTGGGCAGTAGAGCCAGAACCTGTGTTAGGAGAGGAAAGGGAGGGAACAAGGAAGGAAGGAAATAAAAATATTTTATACGTGCACATGTAGAATTTCCATACAGTAAATATGTACAAAAGTAACAAATGGTGAATTTTTAAAAAATCTTTGAACTAGCCACAGATAAACTTTTTTTTTTTGAGGCAGAATCTTACTTTGTCCCCTTTGGTAGAGTGCTGTGGCGTCACAGCTCACAGCAACCTCAAACTCATAGGCTTAAGCAATTCTCTTGCATCAGCCTCCCAAGTACCTAGGATTACAGGTGCCTGCCGCAGTCCCAGGCTATTTTGTTTTTTTTTAGAGACAGGTCTCACTCTTGCTCAGACTGGTCTTGAACTTCTGAGCTCAAGCAGTCCACCCGCCTCAGCCTCCCAAGTGGTGGGATTACAGGCTTTAGCCACCATGCCCTACAAATAAATTATTAACATACTATACACAGTGAGCTTATAAACTGGCAAGAAAAATACATTCAAGCCATGAAAAAACTTGGCAAAGAATATGAATAAGTGCTTCATACGAGTACAAACCCAAGTGATCATGAAACACAGGAAAAGCACTTACTGGTGCTTCTCTTACTAGTAGTTAGAGAAATTCTGATACTGCTACTATGTTTTGCTCAAGGGATTCTGAGTGCAAGAGCTGGGATCCCCCATCTAAGGCAGAAAGGGGGTTCCTACAGCATGGGACCTTTGTTTCCTATTTTCTGATCTTTCTTTTCTAAAGTAGTTGTGGTTTTATGATTTGTAATACTTATAGAGATTTTTAATCCTTATATGCCATTCTTTTTGTTCTGTTACATGTCTTATTTTTTTGTATAACTTTTTTTTTTTTTGGTAAACACTATCTGGATTTGTCTCAGTTTGCTAGTCATGGCATTTTAATTGAATGAACTGGTCTTATTTAATGTTTTTAATCCATTTTTGTAAGATTTGTTTAAAATATAAATATTCATGGTTTTAATATTTGGATTAAAAAAGAAATGAAGAGGTTAAGTAATGAATATGCATAGTTTTGAGTTGTATAATGTGGTTTCTTATTGCAAGGACAAAATTTCCTCCTTTTGCTTACTCTTGAGAGAAAATAACTTTGTGTTGAAGCTCGTAAGCTGTGCTTGGATCATGTGTGATTAAGTACAGTTTTCAAACAGCAAGCACATTTGTAAGCTCATTGCAGAGTTGTTAAGTGATATAGGGCAGCATTCTACAGAAAATTTAAGTTTTATGAGCTTTCCAAGAATAGTTTTTTCTGCAAGTATAGTATTAATAGCATTATTATACAGTATAGCATAGGGTAGTATCTCCTACCAAGTCATGTTCCCACGTTGAGGTTTGTAGAACTCCATAGAGGAGTTGATGCAATCTAACCAAGGATCTCTAGCCATGACATTATGTTTCTAAATCCTTTTTCTCCAATAGCTTTATTGTGACATAAATCACATAATAGAATGCACTCATTTTAATGTAATAATTCATTTGGTTGTAATTTATTGACAGTTGTACAGCCATCACCACTATCTAATTTTATAACATTTTCATAACTCCAAAAGGAATCCACTTTTTATGTCTGAAGTATAAATCACCACAATGAGGCTGAAAATTCCCTGATGTAGCATATAAGTAAAAGTAGCAGAGTGAAAACTATTTTCTGTTTATATAAGACTTGGCAGTATTTACAAGTTATTCCCTGTAGCTCAGTAAACAATTTGTTTTGTGTTGTTCTCCCTGGGGGTAAAAGAGCTAATTATTTTATTTTTGTCAGTGGGGCAAGGGACTTCAGGAAGGTTCTTTTATGGTCCCAGTTGTTCTGAGTTCATGCTTTTGGTTTGCAGGGCACTAGCTGACATGAATAATGATGGGAGAATGGATCAAGTGGAGTTTTCCATAGCTATGAAACTTATCAAACTGAAGCTGCAAGGGTATCAGCTCCCTTCCACACTTCCACCTGTCATGAAACAGCAGCCAGTTGCTATTTCTAGTGCACCAGCATTTGGTAAGTCTGAAAATGAATTAGTTCCTATATTTCATTGTATATTTGAAAAAAATAAGTGTTTCCTTTTTGGTTTTTATAGACAGTCTTAGTGTTCCCCAGGCTGGTGTGTTGTGGCATCAGCCTAACTCACATCTAACTCAAACTCCTAAGTTTAAGTGATTCTCTTGCCTCCGGTCCTGAGTAACTGGGAGTACAATGATGCCTTCTCAACACTGGGCTAATTTTTCTATTTTTAGTAGAGTAGAGGGAGTCTTGCTCTTAGTCAGGCTGGTCTTGAACTCCTGAGCTCAAGGGATCCTCCCAACTCAGCCTCCTAGAGTGCTAGGAAGGTATGAGCCACCAGGCTGGGCCAAAATGTTTCCCTTTTCCCCTTCTTGGTTTATAGCATGAAGTTCTAGGAGGTAATTCTGTCCAAAAGATGATGGCCCTCTGCGGGCAGGTAATGCTGAGGAAAAGGAGCGTGTTCTTTAGGATGAGAGAGAAATCAGTGAATCTTTTCTTTTCTTTTTTTTTTTTTTTTTTTGCTCTTCACATTGATCGCATAATTTCCTTTTGACTTTCTGTTTCCATATTGCCTTTATTTCTTATGTATAAACAAGTTTTTTTAGGTATGGTATCTAGAAATTTTTTTTTAATTACAATATTAGGTCAGATAGCCATATTAAATTTTTTCATTGGACAAAATGAAATGCAAAATAAAAACATTTGTATTCTGATTAAAAACATAATTTTATTCAAAGTTATCTTTCAGCCAGGTATTTTTCTCAAAATTTAATTGGTGATTAGTTGACTGAGGTCATCAACAGTTCTGATTTCTTCTCTGTTCTCACCCTAGACTTTAATTATTTAGGTTGATTTGAAGATTGTAGTAATCAGATCTAACATCTGATTCATGGGGAGCTTCTTTCACGGTTTAAAACAAAACATAAAACCTGTGACTAGAGTTTCTTTCCCTTTCTTCATCCTGATATATCTGATGATAGGTGATAATGTAAATTAGATTTTGGCTGGGTGCGGTGGCTCACACTTGTAATCCTAGGATTACTCTGGAGGGCGGAGGAGGGCCGGCGGACTGAGCTCATCAGTTCAAGACCAGCCGGAGCAAGAGTGAGACCCATCCCATCTCTAAAAATAGCCCCTCTCGGAAGACTGAAGCAAGAGAATCACTTGAGCCCAAGAGTTTGAGGTTGCTGTGAGCTATGATGCCACAGCACTCTACCAAAGGTAACAAAGTGAAACTTTGTCTCAAAAATAAATAAATAAAATAAAATGACTTAGATTTGAGAGGGAAACAGTCAGCAGTAATTCAGGTTGTCTCTGATACAATTAGTGATGAGCTAAATGAGTACTCTGGTTTTACTTATTAGAATATTTCTGAAAGCCGTATTGGCTTTCTTTTGGTGAGGTTTAGTTTTCTAAGCGGAATGATACAGGTTTGGTGAAGAATTTCAGACAAATAGGACCAACCAAGATAATAAGGGGAACTCACGTATGAGCAAAGGCTAGGAAGACCAGAAGTGAAGGGTTTAGTAGTTCTGTGTGACCCAAGGCCTTATTTGTGTTGTTCATTGTATGTTCACAGTAATTAACCTTTAGTTACTAGCTTATTTAAGTGGAACTCACTTTGAATCCCTAAAGGTCCTTATAGCCACTTTTTGGTCAGGACCCATGTGCTAAAATAGTAAAAAGGTATTTAGTTCTCCTTTGGCCTCCTTCCAGCGCTGCAAGAGGAAACTTCAGAGTGGAGACAGGGTTAGATGACCAGAGGCATCCCATTTCTTCTTTTTCCCTCAAACCTGGTAGTCAGTAATTTTTCCTGTCACCTTTGTTTCTTCTTATTCCATTCTGCTGTAGGAATTTGAAGTGTGGAAAAATTGCTGATTTAGCTTCAGGAGGTGTGGCCTTAAGTAACTTGCCACAGTTAAGAATAGAACCCAGAGGGATTTCTGACCTGATACCCGGCCACCCAGCCCAGAGTCCCCACTGCCCTTCCTTTTTTTTTTTTTTTGCCTTTCCTCATCTGTTCTCATCATCAACATTCTCAGTAAATGACTTTCAAGAGGATAAGCCATGAGGGAATATAAGAATGCAAGCAAAAGTTACAATTATGTGGCCCTGATCAAGTTTACTCAAGTTTTTGCAAAGATCTGATCTTTACTAGAATTGCTAGCTCCCAGCTCAACCTAGGGTAAAATTTTTTTTAATAGTTCTTCCAGCTGCTTGAGAATAAAATAGTTTATTACTATTATCTTTGTTTTCAAATTAATATTAAAAATTATTTGACTATGCATTTCCTAGCTTTTACATATAGTATGTGTTTTCACATATATAGTATTTTTTATTACAATAATAACCCTAAAATTATACAGAAATTAGTCCTGTTTTATAAATGAGGGAATAGAGACTGTAAGAACTTGAACTATTTGCTTAAGGCCAATTTAACAAAATTAGACAGGTAAAGCCTGTCTAAACCTGCAGTTCTTCTAAAGGATCTAGATTTCCTTATTATCTTCTTCCCCACCTTCATTAACCCCAAACCTGTGTGGTGACATACAGTGTCACTCTTCCAGGGTTCTTTGTCTGCATGTATTTTGTTTTTTTTAGAGACAGAGTCTCACTTTGTCACCCTTGGTAGAGTGCCATGGCGTCACACAGCTCACAGCAACCTGCAGCTCTTGGGCTTAGGCGATTCTCTCGCCTCAGCCTCCCATGTAGCTGGGACTACAGGCGCCCTCCACACACCCGGCTATTTTTCTTTGTTGCAGTTTGGCCAGGATCAGGTTTGAACCCCCCAGCCTCCATATATGGGGCCGCCACCCTACTCACAGAGCCACAGGCACCATCCTGCATGTATTTTTTTAATGCAGATATTAACACACTATAGCATTAAGTAGGAGGGCAGAGACTGGAAGTCCCAGGAAGCTGGGGAAATTTGAAAATAGACACTAGAAAATTTCAAGCATGGGCAAATCCACAGTGGAAGGTATCTATCAGAGAAGGCCAAATAACACAGTGTTACTATTAGAAAAAATAAAATAAAGAACCCCATATTCCCAACAAGCAATGAAAGTACACCAGCACCCCACCACTTGAAAATAAGCTAAAAGCTGCTATGAAAATGATAGAAAATGTGAAATATAAATATGCATCAGAATTGTTAATTTCAGGGAAAAGGTGACAGAACTCAGGAAATAATGAGCAATAAAAGAAAACTTCATATTGGAAATGAAGACTTAACTAGAACCAAACAAGAGATACTGTATTAAAAAGAAATGGGGTAGCGCCTGTGGCTCAGTAAGTAGGGCGCTGGCCCCAGACAAACTGCAACAACAACAACAAAAAATAGCTGGGCGTTGTGGTGGGTGCCTGTAGTCCCAGCTACTCAGGAGGCCGAGGCAAGAGAATCAGCTAAGCCCAGGAGTTGGAGGTGCTGTGGGCTGTGAAACTGTGGCACTCTACCGAGGACGATAAAGTGAGACTCTGTCTCAAAACAAACAAAAAAAATTTTAATTAAAAGGAAATGGAGAAGGAAACAAAAAAGGATTTAAAAAACAGTAGGAAAAGTTTAAGGCAAAGAATATTGACTGCATGGTCAGTAGAAGTCCCTGAAGAAGAATACCAAAGCAAGAGGACAGAACAGATGCTAAATACGAATTTAAGACAGCTTTCTTAAAATAAAAGATTTGACACTATATTTAAAAGAGAGTATCATATGGCTGAGAATATAGATCTAGAAAGACCAATGCTAAGATATATTCTACTTTTTTTCTTTTTTTTGAGACAGTGTCTCAAGCTGTCACCCTCGGTAGAGTGCCATGGCTTCGTCATAGCTCACATCAACCTCCAATTCTTGGGCTTAAGTGATCCTCTTGCCTCAGTTTTTTTCCTATTTTAAGTAGAGACAGGGCCTCGCTTTTGCCTAGGCTGGTCTCAAACTTATGGGCTTAAGCATAACAACCACCTCGGCCTCCTAGAGTGCTAGGAAAGGGTTACAGGCATAAGCCGCCACACCCATACACAAGAGTCTCACGTTGTTGCCCCTGGTAGAGTGTTGTGGCATCACAGCTCACAGCAACCTCAAGCAATTTTCTTGCCTCACCTTCCCAAGTAGCTGGGGCTACCGGCGCCCACCACAGTGCTGGGCTATTTTTAGAGACGGGGTTTCGCTCTGCCTCAGGCTGGTCTTGAACCCGTGAGCTCAGGCAATCCACCAGCCTTGACCTCCCACAGTGCTAGGGTTACAGGAGTGATCCACTGTGCCTGGCCAAGATATATTCTACTTTTAAAATTTTTCTGGGCATATAGAGAAAGCAAGCACGTGGCTTATAAGGGGAAAAATTAGATTATCTTCAGACTTTTTGAGAGTAGTGTTTCATGCCAGAAGAAAATGGTGTAACATATTTAGAATTATCAGGGAAAGAATAAGCCAAGGATTTTGTGTCCAGAAAAACTGATTTTCAAGTAGAAAAAACATAGACAAACTGTTATCAGTTTAGAAGGACTCGGGGAATAGTAATATGAACCTTCTTGAAGAATCTATTAGAGCAGCAACCCCTAACCTTTTTGATACTAGGTACCAGCTTCATGGAAGACAGTTTTTTCACAGAGGTTCTCTGGGGTTGGGGGCATTAGATTCTCAGGAGGAGCACACAACCTAGATCCCTCCAATGTGCAGTTTACAGTACGGTTTGCACTTCTCTGAGAATCTACTGCTGTAGCTGGTAAGGCAGGAGGCAGAGCTCAGGCAGTGATGAGAGCATTGGGGAGCTTCTGTAAATACAGATGAAGCTTAGCCTGCCACTCACCTCCTGCTATGTGGCCTGGTTCCTGATAGGCCACAGGCCTGCAGCAGGTTGAGGTTGGGGAACACAGCATTAGAATTAGTTTTAGACAACCAAGACTAGCTAGAAATACATCAGCATTAGGACCAGTGTTAAACACGTAGTTACCTGTAGATCTAATAGTAAATGAAGGCTATGAAGGAGAGAGTATAAGATCTAACTCCTGGGCGGCGCCTGTGGCTCAGTGAGTAGGGCGCTGGCCCCATATACCGAGGGTGGCGGGTTCAAACCTGGCCCTGGCCAAACTACAACAAAAAATAGCTGGGCGTTGTGGTGGGTGTCTGTAGTTCCTGCTACTGGGGAGGCTGAGGCAAGAGAATCGCCTGAGCCCAAGAGCTGGAGGTGCCAAAGTAAGACTCTGTCTCCTAAGAAAAATAAAAAAAGATCTAACTTCTATGTGCTCTGACAATGTAGATACGAAAAAAGCAAAATGACAAAGTAAGACTCTGTCTCTTAAGAAAAAAAAAAGATCTAACTCCTATGTGCTCTGATAATGTAGATACGAAAAAAGCAAAATGATTTAATGCTATCAGAAATTATGTGTTTATTAGTTGTTGTATTACTATTGTTATTCTGTTATATGTGGTTTAAAAAATGAGTAATTATAGCATAGTCTAATTCTATCTTTCCTTTCTATCATGTACTTTGAAAATAATAATAATAAATGCATTAAGCATCAGTGACTGCCAAGATCACAGAAAGACAACTATATTTTATGTGCTTCTATAGTTTTGCCAAAGAGATCCAATCTGCACCTGATCCCCTCTTCTTTTTTTCTTTTTATTTTTAAGACAGAGTCTCAGTTTGTTGCCCTTGGTAGAGCGTTATGGTGTCACAGCTCACAGCAACCTCAAAATCCTGGGCTCAAGCAATTCTCTTGCCTCAGCCTCCCTAGTAGCTGGGACTGTAGTCGCCCTCCACAATGCCTGGCTATTTTTAGAGATGGGGTCTTGCTCTTGTTCAGGCTGGTCTCAAACCCATGAGCTCAGGTGATCCACCTCCTTGACCCTGATCCACTCTTTAGCTCTATCTACCTATTTGCAGGCAGGAAGTAGATAGAGAAAAATATTGAATTTACCCTGAGGGCACATTCAGCAAGATTTATACTAGGAAACTATAGGTTGCTTGACCCAGGTCATTCAACAAACAAATCATGAGGAAAAGAAAAGTATGGAAAGGGACCTATAGTTTAAAAGAAATCTAAAAGACATTTCAGGGATGAGATTTCTGATCATGCCTGAGCTCAGCAAGATCTAAAAAAAATCTTCCCCCAAGGATAGGACAAAATTGACAAGATAACCATTCCAGTACTCTGAAGTCAAACAAAGGTATATAACTATCTGAGAATCATGTATGCTTGAAAAGCTGCTGAGCTTCAGGTATGAAGTGTGGAAACAAGTCTGTGGCATTATTTCCTGGACGTATTCCTACCCCTCAACCCTTCAACTTAGGTTAACATGGAGGGGCAGCCTGGGCTGCTGTAATTCAGGGGTTCCTTGCTCTGGTTCTGGAAATAATCCCTGTGTTCAGCAGCTTTGGTAGTGGAAGTGATCATCTTGGCAGCAGTTGAGCCTTGAAGTCATGGTCAAGGCTGGTGTATTTTTGGCTAACACAGAGTGGTCCCAAATCAGCAAAAACTCCTGACCGACCCTCAAGCTACATGGTCTGTACAGAGAATATGTGAAAGGGCCGTGAGAAATGTAAAAGCTGGGGCAGACTTTAAGTGTCCTGAACTTTGAGTACATTTTTGTGCTAACTTACAGACTGATTTGCAGAGAAAGGAAACATTACTGACTGGAGATGTTTGAGCAAACTTCCATCCAATCATTGGCTGACTACTATGCTATGCAGATAGAGGGGCAAACCAGTCTCAAAAATAAATGCAAGAATTTGTAAAGTCCCAACTGAGCAGAGCCATCAGAGGCTATACAACATGGGGAAAAGATAGATTTTTCTGATTTATCCTGTACAAGTAAGATAGGAACAAGAACCTTTAGTGGGAAATCAGAGACAGAGTACTAGAATATCCATTTTCAGCTATCGATTATGAGACATTTTTTTAAAAAGAACAATATGCTTTATGTTCAAGAAAAGAAGCAATCAGAAACTGTCTCTGGGCTTGGCGCTTGTGGCTCAAGCGGCTAAGGCGCCAGCCACATACACCTGAGCTGGCGGGTTCAAATCCATCCTGGGCCCACCAAACAACAATGACGGCTGCAACCAAAAAAATGGCCGGGCGTTGTGGCGGACACCTGTGATCCCAGCTACTTGGGAGGCGGAGGCAGGATACTCGCTTGAGCCCAGGAGTTGGAGGTTGCTGTGAGCTGGGATGCCACAGAACTCTATCCAGGACAACAGCTTGAGGCTTTGTCTCAAAAAAAAAAAAAAAAAAAAGAAACTATTTCTGATCAGCTGTTGACGTTAATTAGTAGACAAAGGCTTCAAAGCAGCAATTATGTTCAAAGAACTAAAGAAACAAAAGAAGTAAGGGAAAGTATGACAATGAATCAACAAACAGATTTTCAAACAATGAAGTTACGAAAAAGAACAAAAGAGAAATTCACGAACTGAAAAATACAGTAACTAGAATGAAAAATTTACCAGAGTGTCTCAACAGCAGATTCAAAATGGCAGAAAACAGAATCAGGTAATCTGAAACTGAATCAATAAAAATTACTCAATTTCTAATAAAATTGAAAAAAATTAACAGTGATTCAAAGAATTGTGGATTAAGATCAGATAATAAATTGATTACCTAGCATCGTCCCATGGTGACTAGTTAGAATTTTGTTTTTAAACAGTATTTTGAAATTGTAGATCTAATTATATTTGATACTTTTAATTCTGCCACATTTATTCTTATTGATCCTCATCTTGTTTGATCCCTCGTGAAGTTCGGTCTTGAGTCCTTTTGATATGATCCTTAACATAATTTTTGGACTCCGTGCCTGTAGCTCAAGCAGCTAAGGCACCAGCCACATACACCAGAGCTGGTGGGTTCATATCCAGCTCGGGCTTGCCAAACAACAATGACAACTACAATAAAAGAAAAAAAAAATAGCCGAGTGTTGTGTCGGGCACCTGTAGTCTCTTGCTTCAGCTACTTGGGAGGCTGAAGCAAGAGAATCGCTTAAGTCCAAGAGTTGGAGGTTGCTGTGAACTGTGACACCATAGCCCTCTACCGAGGGTGACATAGTGAGACTCTGTCTCAAAAAAAAAGGGAGAATAGCATAATTTTTGATTCTCTCTAAGACAATAAATCTGAAACTATATTTTATTTACTTATTTTGTATCTAATGGTTTATTCTGAACTTTATAGGATACCTCTGAATAATAGCCAAATAGCAGAGAGGAATAGTTGAAGGTATTGGAAAGGGTGAAGAGGTTCTGTGCCTTCTTCAGGCAGGACCGTTTCAACACTTTTCATGTATGTGTTCGCCTTCCCAGCAGTCTGGAACCATATTTTAAATGGGAATATATTACAACCTGCAAGTGATTATCTTCTTTAAGCAGTGCTGGATTAATTATCACTAAGTGTAGTAATGTCATCAAGCACGAATTTTCTTGGGATTTTTTTCCTTCATAGGTATAGGAGGCATCGCCAGCATGCCACCACTTACAGCTGTTGCTCCAGTGCCAATGGGATCCATTCCAGTTGTTGGAATGTCTCCACCCCTAGTATCTTCTGTTCCAACAGCAGCAGTGCCTCCCCTGGCTAATGGGGCCCCCCCTGTCATACAACCTCTGCCTGCATTTGCTCATCCTGGTATGTGACCTGCTGAAACCATATAAATTTTTACAACTTGTAAAATCTTTACATTATCATTATTGTTAAATCTTTTGCCTATACCTTCTGATTATATTTAAATGATATTTTATTCCAGAGGAAAAATACCTTTTCTTTCTTTCTTTTTTTTTTTTTTTTTTTTTGAGACAGAGTCTCACTCTGTTACCTTTGGTGGAGTGCCATGGCATAGCTCACAGCAACCTACAACTCTTGAGCTCAAGCGTTCTCTTGCCTCAGCCTCCTAAGTAATTGGGACTATAGGTGCCCGCCACAACTCCCGGCTATTTTTTTAGAGATGGGATCTCACTCTTACTCAGGCTGGTATCAGACTCCTGAACCCAGGGCAATCCACCCACCTTGGCCTTCCAGAGTGTTGGGATTACAGGTGTGAGTCACCAGGCCTGGCCTTTTTTTTTCTTAATTTATCATTATTTTCCCAACATATTAAATGGGTGGAAAGAGGGAAAAGGAATGGGATTATATATTTCCAGGTATCATTGTAGACAAAGGTGAACTCAACAATGAAAGCTAAGAGTATAGTTTCCTTTTAAGGCCTGAAGTATTTGAATAATTTTGTGTTTTCATGTATTAGTTACTACTTTTCTTTAGCTGCTATGAGTTGCTAATAAGCCAATCCCCTGGGAATAGGATTATGTGTGAGGTGGGGAGAAAAAAAAGAACATTTTATACTATTATAGAATTATATGCTTGCCTAATCAAAGGAACGGATTTAACAGTTCCTGTTTTAATTAATTTCATTTTGAGACTTTATTCAAAGTCTTTTTTCCTTTAGTTAATAGAAAGCATAAACTGTAGATGTAGATACTAGTCTCTTAATGAAGTCATATCAATATGGATAATACTTTTTAAAAAATACTTTGGATGTATCTGAGTAAACGCAATAGCAATCCACATAGGTTTTAGTATTATATTTTAAGCATTTCTGTGTCCGCAGCCCCAGAATTTGTTTTATATGTCACAAGATGGTTCTTACGTTATAGACAGAGAATCTAAATGCACCTCCTTGTTTTTAGATTTTCTTGTCACACATAGTCCATCTTTCATATGTGACCACAACTGCAGATGTTATGGCAGCTGAGAAAGAGTATGTAGCTGATTTTCCCAAAGTGTTAGTGAATCTACACTTACTTTAATATTGTTTTCCTTCGTGGCCAATTAATTGCAAATGTCACCAGACTTGAGACAAGGGCAAGGTAACGTGGCTGAGATTAGGGGTATATTTTTCTGACATATAACTAACCGGCCTGAATGAGAATAAGACCCAAAAGCTGACCCTTCCTAGTGTCACATGTTATCTGTCCAAGACTCCGATCTGTGACTTTTTGGCTCTAATATACATTTGGAACCGATACTTCAATTCCCTCAGTGCAATTAAGAAAAATGGTATTTTATATGTTTAAGCTGTTACCTCTTTATTGAAATAGGTTCTGTAAAATGTGATGTTAAATGTTTAATGAAGAGTAAAATGTTATGGATGTCAGCATTACTGCTTAGGTGAATTTTTAGTAGAACAAGTAAGTCTAGAAACGTTTTTGGCAGGATAGAAAGTAAGGAGTGAATAGCTCTTTTTAAGTCCAGGTTGGTAAGAAAAGGGGAATTATTTCAGCCTCAGATTTGATGGCCATATGTTCTAATTTTGGTAAACAAGTTTATCTTTGTAGATTTAAAATTATTCAACATTTATTTATTTTTACAGCAGCCACATTGCCAAAGAGTTCTTCCTTTAGTAGATCTGGTCCTGGGTCACAGTTAAACACTAAATTACAGAAGGCACAATCATTTGATGTGGCCAGGTAAGTCTGCTTGTTTTTATGTTGTCTTTTTTTTTTTTTTTTTTTTTTTGAGACGGTTTTATTCTGTCACCCTGAGGAGAGTGCTGTGGCATCATAGCTCACAGCAACCTTAAACTCTTGGGCTCAAGAGTTCCTCTTGCCTCCATTTGTCCTTTATAGTAGAGACAGGGTCTTGCTTTTGCTCAAGCTGGTCTGTAACTCATGCACTTCAACAATCTGCCTGCCTTGGCCTCTCAGAGTGCTAGGATTACAGGCGTGAGCCACAGCACCTGGCCAGTCTGCTTGTTTTTAAATGGAAAGTCTTTTTGTTTTTGTTTTTTGTGGTTTTGGCTGGGGCGGGGTTTGAACTCAGCACTTCTGGCAAATGGGGCCAGTGCCCTACTCCCTTGAGCCACAGGCGCCACCCTAAATGGAAAGTTTTGTTAAAACCATTATCGGATTAACTTATAAGTTTGAACAAGAGTTATCTATATTCTTTGTTATCTTCTTTTTTATAGACTTTTGTAGAGTGCTAAGAATAATTTTCTTAATTCTGGGTAATATCACTAGGTTTAGTCAGTAATTTGTTGTAGAGATGACGGAAATCAAGGATATGGCTTTTCCTAAGAGGATAACAAATTGGAAAAGGTAGGATGTTTAAAATAGTAAAATAGATATCTTGGGCAGAGGAAGAAAAGGAAACAAACAAAAATTTGTGTTAATTATTTAAAAGTTTATGTATAGGCTTGGCGCCTGTGGCTCAGCGGGCTAAGGCGCCAGCCACGTACACCTGAGCTGGCAGGTTCGAATCCAGCCCAGGCCCGCCAAACAACAATGCTGGCTGCAACCAAAAAATGGCTGGGCGTTGTGGCGGGCACCTGTAGTCCCAGCTACTTGGGAGGCGGAGGCAGGAGACTCGCTTGAGCCCAGGAACTGGAGGTTGCTGTGAGCTGTGATACCACAGCACTCTATCCAGGGTGACAGCTTGAGGGTCTGTCTCAAAAAAAAAAAAAAAGTTTATGTATAAAAATTTTTAAAGGATATCACACAGGATATGGACAAAAAGATGTACAGAGTGAGGCATGGGGGGAGGGCCTGGAGCAGCCACGCCTTCCCTGGGTGTGCTATCCCCACCCCCTCGCTATCCAGAACCTTTTTAAACCCTGTCCTTTTGGTTTTTATGGTGGCTTCATAACAGAGGGATGATTGCCAGGTGTGTAGAAATTTGACTGGGTAAAAAGGTTATGATCTTCATACTAATAGACTGAGTGGGGAAACCCAGCAAGGCCTTCGTGTCCTCTCTGTGTAAGTAGCTTTCCTTCCTCCAGGGTACAGTGCAAGACTCTGTCTGAAATGAGGTTCTAGGACTCACTACCATGTTAGAATGCTGCTTTGGACAGGTCCCAGGAGAGTAGGAGAAGGTTAGAGACAGGGATTCTGTTTACTGTTACAGGGCTCTGGGAGTTAGGAACCAGGAATCGTGGACAAAACCAACATATGAGATCATGGTGAATCAAGCCATTTTTCCACTTTAATGAGAAGAATATGTTGAATATAAATCAGTAATACATTCACTACCTTTTTAAAAAAAATTATTTATTTTATTTTTATTTTTTGAGATAGTGTCACTTTGTTGCTCTTGGTGGAGTGCCATAGCATCATACCTTACAGAAACCTCAAACTCCTGTGCTCAAGCAATCCTCTTGCCTCAATTTTTCATTTTTTAGTAGAGATGGGGTCTCCTCATGCTTGGGCTGGTCTCAAACTCATGAGCTCAAGGGATCTATATGCCTTGGCCTCCTAGAGTGCTGGGAATACATGGATGAGCCACTGCACCTGGCCCCTTTTTAAAAATTTTAAAGAAAATCAGTGACATGAAAAGCCTAATGCCAAAAGCTTTATGCACATTAATTAACTCATTCTTTCCTATAAGATGACTCTTATTTTCTCTGTTAGAGACAAGCTTGAAAACATTATGTAACTTGCCCAAGAGAACATGGTTCTTAAATTGAGCTAAGAGTTGAACTGAGTTTGTTCTGTTTGTTTTCTGTAAAAAGATTTTATCCAATTATAGTATACAGGTATTTGTGTTCCATTTACTTAAGGTGTTTTATGTATATACACACACACACACACACACATTGGGTTTTTTGTTTTGAGCCACAGTTTTACTGTGTCACCAGAGCTAGAGGGCAATTGTATTATTATAGGGCACAGCAACCTCAAACTTCTGTGTTGAAACCATTCTCTTTCCTCAGCCTCCCAAGTAGCTGGGACCACAGCTACGTACCACCACAACTGGCTAATTTTTTCTCTTTTTAATAGAGACTGGGTTTTGCTCTTGCTTATGCTGGTCTCAAACTCCTGGGACTCTAAAAGTGCTAGGATTACAGGCATGAGCCACCATACCCAGCCAAGGTTTTACTCTTAAGTCATAAGAGTAACTCAAACATTTATCGAGTTACTTATTTTGCCAGGCATCTCAATAATCTCATTCAACTCCACCAATCATGGTAGATCTAATCTCAATACGATGAATGAAGAAACAACCCGAGAGAAATTATGTACTGCACCCATAGTTTACAGCTTAGTACATGGTAGAACTGAGATGTAAACTTTTATCATCCCACATTAAATTCCTTTTTTTTTTTCTTTCTTCTATATCATGCTGAAGCTTTTTTAGTTTATTCTGACTTTGCAGAAGGAATTTGTGACATTAGAATGAATAAACAGGGCAGTTCCTGTGGCTCAGTGGGTAGGGCACTGGCCCCATATACCGAAGGCGGCGGGTTCAAACCCGGCCCCAGCCAAACTGCAACAAAAAAATACCCAGGTGTTGTGGCGGGCACCTGTAATCCCAGTTACTCGGGAGGCTGAGGCAAGAGAGTCACCTGAGCCCAGGAGTTGGACGTTGCTGTGGACTGTGACGCCACGGCATTCTATCTACCAAGGGCGATAGAGTGAGACTCTTGTCTCTAAAGAAAAAAAAAAAAGAATGAATAAACAGGTTTGGTGCTTGTTAGGTGATGGTTAGGGCTCTGTCTACATACACTGGGATTGGCAGGTTCAAACCCAGCCCGGGCATGTTAAACAACAATGACAACTAAAACAACAAAATAGGCTCAGCGCCTGTGGCTCAACGGGCTAAGGCGCCAGCCACCTACACCTGAGCTGGTGGGTTCGAATCCAGCCCTGGCCCATCAAACAACAATGACGTCTGCAACCAAAAAATGGCCTGGCGTTGTGGCGTGCGCCTGTAGTCCCAGCTACTTGGGAGGCGGAGGCAGGAGACTCACTTGAGCCCAGGAATTGGAGGTTGCTGTGAGCTGTGATGCCACAGCACTCTATCCAGGGTGACAGCTTGAGGCTCTGTCTCAAAAAAAACAAAAAACAACAACAACAAAAATTATAAAACAACAAAATAGCTGGCGTTGTATGGGTGCCTGTAGTCCCAGCTACTTGGAAGGCAGAGGCAAGAGAATCACTTAAGTTTAAGGTTGCTATGAGCTGTGATGTGACAGCACTCTACCGAGGATGACATAATGAGACTCAATCTCAAAAAACAAACAAACAAAAAACCAGAATGAATGAACAAACAGTATTAGCAAACATTAATTCTACAAATGGGTTCTTGTGTTAGTAGTCATCTTTTCAATAATTTAAATTTGTAGTCGATTTTTGCAATACAGGCTATCCAATCTAACTTTTCCTGATATATTCATAAGTATTCAGTCTATTTAAATTCTTAAAAATTTGGTGGAAAACTATGAGTTGATAAGTGTAATCTGGGACAACTTCTGTATGTATCACCCAACATTCCTGGCATGCAGGAACAGGATGGTTAGCTTCTTAATGAATAGGTGGGAGTTGGAATCAGCAAAATACTAGTTTAAAATGAGAGAGTTGTTGCAGAAATACATAGCAGAATACATCATGGTGTTTTTTATTTAGAAATTTGTAAAAATTGAAAAGGTGAATTAATGTAGGAACTTTTCAAGTGTTTGGAAGCTGTTTTCTTATGCTTGATGACCTGTACATACTAAAAGTAAGGGCATAGATAACAGCTAAATGATGATTAAGAGGTTCAGTGTATGATTAAGATTTTGCTTTTACATGTTTGAAATAGATATTTTTGTTGAAATGAAAGGGCATTACTTGTAATCTGTCCCAGAAGGGGAATGTCATTTTTACTGTTAGCTCAGCCATTGTGTTTAATCAGAGTCAGTTTATACATCATGCTCTTAAAGAGTCAGTAGTGCCAATGTGAAACTTGTCTGGGCAGTGGCATCTGAGGAGCTGATCACTAAGAATGTGTAGACCCAGACTGACTGCTAGCAGTTGTTTCCTTAGGTCAGGGTTATGGCACATTGGCCAGGACAGGTTGGTACTGGATTATAGTCAAGACAGCTGAGCCCTGTCCTTTATTGCTCTGCTGATTTCCTATGACCCTGGAAATGTTATGTTTTCTCTTTAGGAAACTCTCCATTTGATAGGGATTTAAAATTCCCAGAAATAATTTCACTTCCTTGACAAATGGATCCTCTATTTTAATGAAATACAAAATGAAATGAAACTAGTATTTTGCTGATTTCAAGTCCTGCCTATTCATCAAGAAGCTGATTATCTTGCCAGGAATGATGGTGTTACACACAGAAGTTGTCCCAGATTATACTTATCATCTCACAGTTTTCTGCCAGACTTCTGAGAATTTAAATAGACTGAATTCTCATTAATATGTTACCCAAAAGTTAGATTGGGTAGATTGCATTGCCAAAACTGGCTACAAATTTAAATAAAAGTTGAACATTTTTGAAGAAGTAGGGAGTTGTTTGCTGTCAGCATTGCTTTTATTTATTTTTTTTATTTGTAGAGACAGAATCTCACTCTATCGCCCTGGGTAGAGTGCAGTGGAGTCACAGTTCACAGCAACCTCCAGCTCTTGGGCTTAGGCGATTCTCTTGCCTCAGCCTCCCGAGTAGCTGGGACTATAGGTGCCTGCCATAGCGCCCAGCTATTTTTTGATGCAGTTTGGCCGGAGCCGGGTTTGAACCCGCAGCCCTCCATATATGGGGCCAGTGCCCTAGTCGCTGAGCCATAGGCGCCGCCCACAGCATTGCTTTTTTAACTGAAAGAGAAATGTTTCTAGAAATTAGAAATTCCTGGGCTTTTTAGAACCATTTTATTTTATTTTATTTCATTTTATTAATTTTTTAGTGTTAATAGATTTTTTTATGCTCAAATGTTTGTCTCATTGCCTTTGATTATCAAAACCTGAAAGAAGCTAGTGGCTTAAATACATAGATATTTTCATCTTGAGGCAAAGGGGTGGCTTTTTTTACCCTTGGGTGGGAAGGGGAAGAGGAACAGGGGAGGAGTAGCCTATCTCAGCCAGACAGACCTCCTTTAGCTAGGGCACCTCTCTGGACGAGGTGGGGGTTGAGGGAAAGTCCTCAGCTGATTTCTAGCAGCAGAATGGTTGCACTTATTGAAAGTGATGATTGCTCTTGTTAATTCTGTCTAGAGACCAATAGCATATACTGTAGTGCCGGGATATTCGTGTCTCATCTGTGAGACTGGTAGTTTTACCACGTGATTCTCCACTTTATTATGGACTATTTCATACTCTAAGTCTATGTGTCTCTTCTTGTCCTATTTACAAATGTGTGTTTTTCAATAAAATTCAGGGGTCAGCCACCTAGACTCAACAGCTGTCAACTGTTGTGGCATATTACAGGCTCTCCTGAACCCTGGGAATGTAGGTCTCAGACATCACACCTTTGATCTGTAGAAGCTTTAGCATTCAGCACAATCTCCTCAGAATAAAAACATTCTTCTAAAAAAAACCACAATGCTATTATCACATCCTAGAAAATACCCTTTTTTTCCCGTGAGGAAGATCTTTTCTTATTTGCTTCTGAACCCACAACTGGGGCTGCTATAGAACCTAAATCATATATATTACTGTGAAACACCCATTTCATCTGTTGTGTTTACCTTGATTCTAGAAAAACAATGAGCTTATTTATTTTGAGAGAAATGTTTAGATCCCTAAAAATAGGAAATAGTCATGGGAGGAGATTCAGAAATAATAAGAAAATGAATAAAATGTTGAAGTTATATATTGTTATCCAGAGAAGTTCTTAGTTTACTGATTTCAAAGAACTTCAATGGCTATTCCTCAGGATTAATCCTCTTTCTCTTCTTTTTGTTTCTCACAGTGCCCCTCCAGTGGCAGAATGGGCTGTTCCTCAGTCATCAAGACTGAAATACAGACAGTTATTCAATAGTCATGACAAAACTATGAGTGGACACTTAACAGGTATTTATTCACATATAAAAATTAATTTTGTGATATATGATCTTTGTTCTAAATGCAACTTATTTCTAGATATTTGGTCAAAGATATTTTCCAAATGTCTTTCTCTGTTTACTTATTTTTATTTTATTTTATTTTATTTATTTATTTTTGAGATAGAGTCTGACTTTGTCATCCTCAATACAGTGCCATGGCATCACAGCAACCTCAAACTCTTGGGCTTAAGCGATTTTCTTGCCTCAGCCTCCCAAGTAGCTGGGACTACAGGCACCCAACACAAAGCCCGGCTGTTTGGTTTTTTTTTTTGAGACAGAGCCTTAAGTGTCACCCTGGAGAGACTGCTGTGGCATCACAGCTCACAGCAACCTCCAATTCCTGGGCTCAAGCGAGTCTCCTGCCTCTGCCTCCCAAGTAGCTGAGATGACACCTGCCCTCCACAATGCCTGGCCATTTTTTGGTTGCAGCCGTCGTTGTTGTTTGGCCGGCCAGGGCTGGATTCAAACCGCCAGCTCAGGTGTACGTGGCTGGCGCTTTGGCCCGTTGAGCCACAGATGCCAAGCCAAGGCCCGGCTATTTTTAGAGACAGGATCTCCCTCTGGCTCAGGCTGGTCTCGAATCTATGAGCTCAGGCAGTCCAGCCGCCTCGGCCTCCCAGAGTGCTAGGTGTGAGCCATCACGCCAGGCTTATTTTATTTTTATTGGGAGACAGAGTCTCACTTTGTCCAACTCTTGGTAGAGTGCAGTGGCATCATAGCTTACAGCAACCTCAAACTCTTGGGCTTAAGTAATCCTCTTGCCATAGCCTCCCAAGTAGCTGTGAGTACAGGCACCCATACAACGCCAGCTATTTTGTTGTTTTGTTTCTTTCTTTTTGCAGGGTCTCACTCTGGCCCAGGCTGGGCTCAAACTCCTGAGCTTAGGCAAACCACCCACCTTGGCCTCCCAGAGTGGCAGGATTATAGGAGTGAGCCACCGCACCTGGCCTGTTTGCTTATTTATTTATTTATTTATTTTGAGACATAGTCTCACTATGCTGCCTTTGATAGAGTGCTCGGTGTCACAGCTCTCAGCAACCTCAAACTCTTGGGCTTAAGTGATTCTCTTTCCTCAGCCTCCCATGTAGTTAGGACTATAGGCACCTGCCACAATGCCCAGCTATTTTTTTTTTTTTTTTGAGACAGAGCCTCAATCTGTCACCCTGGACAGAGTGCTGTGGCATCATAGCTCACGGCAACCTCCAATTCCTGGGCTCAAGCAAGTCTCCTGCCTCCGCCTCCCAAGTAGCTGGGACTACAGGTGCCCGCCACAATGCCCGGCCATTTTTTTTTTTTTTGGTTGCAGCTGTCATTGTTGTTTGGCGGGCCCGGGCTGGATTCGAACCCGCCAGCTTAGGTGTACGTGGCTAGCGCCTTAGCCCGTTGAGCCACAGGTGCCAAGCCTGCCCAGCTATTTTTTGATGCAATTGTCATTGTTGTTCAGCAAGGCCTGGGCTGAGCTTTAAATTGCCACCCTTGGTATATGTGCCCAGCACCCTCACTCACTGAGCTACAGGCGCCGAGCCTGTTTGCTTATTTTTAAGTCGTGTTTTCTTTTCTCTTCTTTTTTTTGAGACAGCCTCAAGCTGTCAGCCTGGGTAGAGTGCCGTGGCATTACAGCAACCTCCAACTCTTGGTTGTAGTTGTCATTGTTGTTTGGCAGGCCCTGGGCTGGATTTGAACCAGCTGGCTCCCTGTAGTGTATGTGGCTGGCGCCTTAGCTGCTTGAGCTACAAGCACTGTGCCGTAAGTAGTGTTTTCACCATCTCTGTTATCTTATGTTCTCATCTACTGGCAACACCTTCCATAGTTACTTTATTCTACCAACCCTCCTGCCTTTGCCCCATTGCTTCTTGGTAAAGAATAACTTAGACTAGGCATCCTCCTATGTACTGATATGCAAATCAAGGCAGTAGCAAAATAAAATAATACTTCTGTGCATAAGACTCAGCTTCAGGGCTCAACGCCTGGGGCTCTACAGGCTAAGGATTCAAATCCAGCCCAGGGCCCGCCAAACAACAATGATGGCTGCAACCAAAAAATGGCCGGGCGTTATGGCGGACACCTGTAGTCCCAGCTACTTGGGAGGTGGAGAGGCAGGAGACTTGCTTGAGTCCAGGAATTGGAGGTTGCACATGTAAAAGACTGAAACTAGACCATCACCTTTCACCACTTACAAAAATTGATTCAAGATGGATAAAAGATTTAAATCCAAGGCTTGAAACAATAAAATTCCACGAAGAAATGGGGGGAGGGGCACTTGAAGATACAGACCTGGGGAAAGATTTTATGAAGAAGACTTCTCAATGGATTAAAAAAAAAAAGACTCGGCGCCTGTGTCTCAAGCCGCTAAAGCGTCAGCCATGTACACCTGAGCTGGCAGGTTGGAATCCAGCCTGGACCCGCCAAACAATATTGATGGCTGCAACCAAAGAATGGCCAGGCATTGTGGCAGGCGCCTATAGTCCCAGCTACTTGGGAGGCGGAGGTAGGAGACTCGCTTGAGCCCAGGAATTGGAGATTGCTGTGAGCTATGATGTTACAGCACTCTACCCAGGGTGACAGCTTAGGGCTCTGTCTCAAAAAAAAAAAAAAAAAAAAAAAAATAGTGATTATGGACAGACGCAGTGGCTCACGCCTAGCACTAATCCTAGCACTCTGGGAGGCTGAGGTGGGTGGATTGCTTGAGCTCTTTTAGACCATCCTGAGAAAAAGTGAGACCCCCATGTCTACTGAAAGAAAAAATTTGGAAAAACTGAGGCAAGAGGCTCGCTTGAGCCCCAAGAGTTGGAAGTTGCTGTCAACTAGGATGCCACACCACCTCCCTCTACCCAGGGTGGCACCTTGAGATTCTATCTCAAAAAAATAAATAAATAAAAAACTTAGAAGCACAGTGGTTAAAGCACTGGCTTTGCAAACCAAGGTTCACGAGTTCAAGCCTCCCGTGGGACTCATTGAAGAAAAAACTTAAAGGAAAACGTTTCATAAAATCCCTACAGTGGGCGGAGCCCATAGCTCAGTGGGTAGAGTGCCAGCCACATACATGGAGGGTGGTGGATTTGAACCCACCTGTGGCCAGCTAAAACAACGACAACTGCAACAACAACAATTAAAAAAATAGCAAGCATTGTGGCGGGTGCCTGTAATCCCAGCTACTTGGGAGGCTGAGATAAGAGAATCACTTCAGCCCAAGAGTTTGAGGTTGCTGTAAACTGTGATGCCACAGCACTCTACCAAGGGCAACAAAGTGAGACTTTGTCTCGGAAAAAAAGAAGAAAAAATCTCTATAGTGAAACAGAAGAGATCCTGAGGTCCCTCCATCCTCTAAGATTCTCTGAATCTTCCTAGTATTTATCTCCTGATTGGTCATGGAGGCAGCAATTATTCTGCCTAGATTTAACATTTTCTGCATAATGGCCCCATATGCAGGCTGGTTAGAACTTAGCCCTGGCCAACAGGGCAACAAAAAAATAGCGGGATGTTGTGGCGGCGCCTGTAGTCCCTACTATTCAGGAGGCTAAGACAAGAGAATCGCCTAAGCCCAAGAGCTGGAGGTTGTTGTTAGCTGTGACACAACAGCACTCTACCAAGGGTGACACAGTGAGACTCTGTCTTTAAAAACAAAAAAAGGAAGAAAGAAATAATGCCCAATACAAATATACGTTGTACTCCAGACAGAATAGCAGGTTATATTTTGAAACTCTAATCTTTCACATACTCATTCTTTTGGTTTTTTTTTTGAGACAGACTCTTACTTTGACACCCTCAATATAATGCTGTGGTGTCATAACTCACAGCAATCTCAAAGTCTTGGGCTCACGTGATTCTCTTGCCTCAGCCTCCCATGTAGGCTGGGATTATCGGCACTCAACACAATGCCTGGCTATTTCTAGAGACGAGGTCTTGGTCTAGCTCAGGCTCAAGGTTCAAGAGATCCTGTGAGCTCAGGCAATCCACTTGCCTCCAACTCCTGGAGTTCTAGGATTACGGGTGTTAGCCACTCATTTTTTATTAAACATCTATTTAACAAAAATTCCTTGAGTATGTGTTAGATGCTGTGCTATGTTCATTCCCTTTTTCAGTGGCACTTAATTTCCTTTTTACAAAGCCCCCAGAGTCAAAGCAAATGTTTAAAGCACTGTGATTGTATAAAGTTGCAAAGTGCATATGTGCAGAATCCTGGGCTTCCTGTACGATGAATATTTGCTGACTCATCTGTGTATCCTTTCCCTGGTTTCTGTTTAGGTCCCCAAGCAAGAACTATTCTTATGCAATCAAGTTTACCACAGGCTCAGCTGGCTTCAATATGGTAAGGAGTAAAAAATTCCTTGGTTTGGATAAAATGGAAACTATTTTTTAGGTTGATATGGCCTCAGTAGTTTTTATATTACTTTTTTTTTAGGGGTATATTTAGAATATGCTTAATCTTTTTTTTTTTTTTTTTTTTTTGAGACAGAACCTCAAGCTATTGTCTTGGGTAGAGTGCTGTGGCATAACGGCTCACAGCAACTTCCAAATCCTGGGCTTAAGCAATTCTCTTGCCTCAGCCTCCTGAGTAGCTGGGACTACAGGTGCCAGCCACAATGCCCAGCTATTTTTTGGTTGTGGTTGTCATTGTTTGGCAGGCCTGGGCCATATTTAAACTTGCCAGCTCTGGTGTATGTGGTTGGCGCTTTAGCCACTTGAGCTACAGACACCACTGAGAATATGCTTAATTTTCAATGATTTATTACAATGATTTCCTCTTTAACTGTTTCCCCTATTAATTTTGAAAAATATTGAAGCAGAGATACTAATACAGTGTATTCTCAAGAACTCATAACACAATTTAACAATTCTTCACTAATGACCAGTCTTGGTTGTCTCTTTCATTTTTCCAATTATTTTAAAACAAATCTCAGTAGTTGTATTTTTTCTTCTGTAAATGTTTAAGCTGTGTCTTCAAAAGAGATAGGGATTTTTTTTTTCTTTTCAAGATAGGGATTTTTGAAACATAACCATAATGTCAATAGTGTACCTAAAAATTGTAAGTAATTATCATTAAATTAATCAAATTGTGTTCAAATTCCTTAGATTGCTTCAGTATTTTTGTTGTTTGTTCCAATCAAGACTGAAATAAATCTCTGCTTTGTAATATTTCATTGATACATCTTTTAAGTCTCCTTTAATCTATAAATTTCCCTTTTTCTTGTTCTCCACTTACTTGTCCAACCCTCCACCAGAACCCCTATAAAAACAAACCAGATCATTTGTCCTATAATTTCTTGTTGTGCTAACTTTGGATGATTGCTCCTCTGTGGTGTTATTTAACTTATTCCTGTATATTGGTAATTAGATCTAGAGCAAGACTTTTCAAACATGGCATTATTGGTATTTGGGGCCCAGTAAATCTTTGTCACGAGTGACTGCCCTGTGCAGTGTGAGGTGTGTAGGAGCATGTACACACTAGATGCTAGATGCCAGCAGCATGACCTGACCCCGCCCATAGTTGTGCCAATCAAAAATGCCTTCAGACACTGACAAAAGACCCTTAGGGTACAAAATCATCCTTGGCTAAAAAGCATGGATCAGTGAAGTTTGATTTTTATTTATTTGTTTTTTGTCCAGACATGTTATTATGTGACATCAGGAGACACGTAATTTCTCGTATTTTGTAATGCTTCTGAATAATTATTGATGAGCATTACCTAGATTCTATAGATTGCCTTACATTTATTTATTTATTTATTTTTTTGTAGAGACAGAGTCTCACTTTATCGCCCTGGGTAGAGTGCCGTGGCGTCACACTGCTCACAGCAAACTCAAGCTCCTGGGCTTAAGCGATTCTCTTGCCTCAGCCTCCCGAGTAGCTGGGACTACAGGCGCCCGCCACAGCGCCCGGCTATTTTTTTGTTTTGCAGTTCGGCCGAGGC